>JAMWET010000173.1:5000-20335 GCA_024036415.1 Prochilodus magdalenae | reverse complement strand
CCCCCCCCCCCCCCCCCTCCCCCTCCCCCCCCCCCCCCCTTCCCTCCCCCCCCCCCCCCCCCCCCCGCAGTCCGGGCCCAGTGGAGGTGAAGGTAACCAGACGTCCCCTCTAAAATCTCCCTACAGAAAGTTCCTATAGAGGTGATTCTGAATACGCTGCCTGATGTCTGAGACGCTGTTCATACACGTGCTCATTCATATAGAGCAGGCTAGCAAGGTGGCTAACTAGCTGTCTACCTTTACCTCCGTTTGAACCTTTCCTCTGGCAGGAAGGGCTGAAATCATGTCCAGTTGATGAACGAGTGGACAGAGTGTGCTGTGGTCCTCATCTGCTTTGTACTTACTGGTTGGTGAGCATAACTGTAATTGCTAGCTTGGTTGTTATCTATTAGCTTATAGCTCACAGGTGGTTGGACTAAGCTTCGGCTTGTTGGTACTACCTAAATAGTTGTATGATGGATTTGACTCCACGCATGCTGGATGCTAAATATAGTGAGTGTGACACATGATAGAACTCCTGATGTCCAATAAGGCTGTGGATATACAGATAGCCATATATACAAAGGCTAAATCTAGTCCCATGAAGCCTCGGTTTGTCAACTGAGATTTACTTACTAGTTATGTGAATGGATCATATGGCCCAAGAATTCCTTGTTTTTTGGATTAACAGCCCTCTGACTGTTTTCCCCTGCCCGCCCACCCTCAACATATAACAGATCTGAAATGAACAGAGACTTTTATTAAATAAAAACTAAGACAACATTACGACCAACCGAGAGAACAAATAATAACAAGTCTGATGGTAAACAGTTGCGTTTGCTGCGGTGCTAGATTAAAATTATTAACCTAATTAATCCACATCAATTAACAAAAGAAATGTTAATTAATAAATTGGGCTGTAAGTGAAAAAACTGAACATTAAAAATAACATGTCTGAAACTCCACTGGGGGGCCACCCGGAAAACACCCAAGCAGAACACCTGTGGACCACCAGCTTTCCCATTAGCGAGCCCACAGTGGACTACCGTCCTCATGCTATCTGCTCTGAGCTCATAGAACTGCTCAGTTACGGTTCTAGATCTTTCCTGGTGAGGGGAAAGAGAAGAGAAGCGTCTGCAGCTGAGCATCTGAGTTACAGTTCCTGCACCAGTGAAGGAAAAGACCTTTAGCACCAGTGTGCTCTAGTGTTAGCTATTCTAGCTAGCCTAGCTAACATTAGCATCCACTTACAGAAGCCTTGATATAGCCTAAGGGTTTAATAAGGGGTCTCCTGAAGCCATGTCTTCATGTTTTGGGAGTTAGCCCTTTTCAGTGCTATCCAGCTCAGGTAAGGCTAGCTTAAAGCTAGCTTAAAGGCCTTGGCTTCCTGTCTTTATCGGCTTGGCAACCAGACCATGGAGATGCGGGTTCAGAACAGGAAACAGCCCACGAAACCCTAAAGACTGTATCAAGGAGATTTACACAGGGCCAGTTTGGCTTTGCCAGTAGGAGCTAACGTTAGCTAGTTTTTCTCCATTGGTGTAAGAACTGTAACTCACCTGATCGACTCTCCTCTTCTCTTCCCCATCACAAGGAAAGATCTAGAATGATCCCTGAGTAGATGTTTGGACTCAGATCTATTCCAACACCCAAGATTCCTTACAGATTACGGATGACCCTTTCAGACGAAGCCTGGAGGTCAGAGTTCAGGCTGAAGTATGGACATGCATAGACCAGGCTTTGGGGTTAAGATGTATCAGTGGGGATCCCAGGAAGTGGATGTCCAGAGACGTCTCAAGTTCAGTTCTGCGAGTCGCACGACATCTCGCTCACCTCTGTCCAGTGCTTCCCCTTATTACTCTTCTTCCGCTTCGTTTCCGCCATGATGATGGCGGTCACCACGGTGATGAGCACGGTAACAGTGATGATGAGGCACGGTGGTGGACAGTTTTCAGCGATCTGCAACAGGTCTGGGAATTCCACCATCTCTGAGGGCGTCACCCTGAAAGCTGCTCGGGTTTGGCGCAGGTCAGGTTGGCGTAGTCATATCCAAAAACAGCAGCAGCCTCTGGACGCTGTGCAGTTTACGGAAGACTCTCTGCAGGTCACAGTCGCAGATCCAGGGGTTCCCGGCCAGCCAGATGTGGGTGCTGTGGGTGTGGAGGCTGAGGAACACTTTGAAATCTACCGCGTTCAGCTGGTTTCCGGACAGGTCCAGCACGGTCAGGCTGGTGAGGGGAGCAAATACCCCCACCTCTAGGTGGTCTATACGGTTCCCTTTGAGTCTGAGCTCTTCCAGGTTCCTCAGCATGGAGAAGACCCCGTTCGAGAGGTTGGGATTGCGGATGTCGTTTTGGTCCTCAATAGTGTCTTTGAAGTTGTCTTGGTGACGCGCCGCAAGGTTGCTCAAAGAACCGAAAGCCCTGGTCTTTCGATGGAGGCGGCCTGTTGTTGTGTTGCTCATGGTTGACGCTTCTGTAGGGCGTCCCACCCAGTGGTTGAAGCAACAGCCAATCCATGTTTGGTCAACTGGTTATGCTGCCAGGGAGACAACTCTCAAGGAGAGACCCCAGGCCTAGTGAGAAGCCTTTGGTCAAGGTAGAGATGCGGTTCCGGCTCAGGTCCAGCTTGACCAGAGCCTCCAGTGGGGAGAAGGCACCGTCTGCTATGGCACTAATCTTGTTGTCGTTCAAGAGAAGGGTGCGTAGACGCCTCGTGAAGCGGAAGGCCTGATGCTGGACAAAGGTCAGCTGGTTGAGGGACAGGTTGAGGTGTTCTGTGGAGGGAGGGATGGCGGTGGGCAGAGTTGTGAGGTTGTTGTTGGCACAGGTGGCAAATTTGAGCTCCAAGTGACAGGTGCAGTTGGTGGGGCAGGAGGAGCTGGTACTGAAGGACATGGACCACATCCCCACCACCAGGGACACCAGCAACACCAGGGAAGGCATCCTGCAGACAGACACACAGACGTTGGAGTTACAGCATGAAGTTTTATAATACACTCATCATCAGGAGACCAGCTCCACCCAGGAGGAGGTGTGGGGGTGCAGGTGTGTGGGGAAGGAAGATGAAGGTGACCAGGATCAATAACTGATGATAAGTTTAGACTGATATGATCAATATTTATTGAGCTACACATACAGAAGTCTGTCTCTCAGTATGGCGCCGGGCCGCCGTGTTCGCTAACCCAACACGCCAGACGTCTCGGTATGGAGCTGTAGAGGTTCCTGATGGAGTCCTGTGATACTCCATCCCGTGCAGCTTGAACATCCTCACACAGTTCCTGCAGATGGTGCGGTAGGGGTGGAGGTGGAGGGACACCAGGCCTTCTGGACGTGTGACTACACACCGTTCCTCTCGGTGTCTGAACACGGTTGCCTCCACACACTGGATTCGTTGGGCGTCTCCACCCAGACTGAAGCGGGGACTCGTCACTGAAGATGACCCGCTGCCATTCTGAGTCACTCCATGACAGTCTGGTACGACACCACTGCAGTCTTTGGTGACGGTGACGTGGTGTTAAGGACAGTCGTGGTAACGGTCTGTGTGCATGTAGTCCTGCGTGGTGCAGCCGTCTGCCAATGGTGCTGCACTAACAGGAGGACTCATGGAGGACACCACTGCTCGCTGGAGGTCTGTAGTGGTGGTGTTGGGTCTGTAGTGGTGGTGTTGGGTCAGTCAGGTACAGCGATATAACCCGCCCCTTGCTCACCTCACAGTGGTTGGTGTGGCTCAGCGGTTAACACCTTCACCCACCAAGGAGCTACCCCCTCATGTGGGAGACAGGGGTTCAAATCCCAGTCTAGGTAGCAAATGCTGAGCTACACCAATAAGAGTCCATAGGCAAGACTCCTAACACTACACTGGCCTACCTGTAATACGAATAACCTTGTAAGTCGCTCTGGATAAGAGCGTCAGCTAAATGCCTAAAATGTAAATGTAAATGTAATGTGCGGCCGAGTGTGGAACCTGAGGAAGTGCAGGACAGGGCATGAGGCCTCTGCATACGGTGGTATATGTGTGTGTATGTGTGTGTATGTGTGTGTGTGTGTGTGTATGTGTGTGTGTGTGTGTGTATGTGTGTGTATGTGTGTGTCCAGAGTCTCTGGGGAAGTGAGGAGAGACGGTATTGTCCCCAGGGCAGCTGCTGGCAGGACAGAGAAAAGACCCGAGCTCAACGGCATTAATAATTGAGAGAGGCTGGCAGAGTGATGACAGAGAGAGAGAGAGAGAGAGGGAGAGAGGGAGAGGGAGAGAGAGAGAGGGAGAGAGAGAGAGAGAGAGAGAGGGGAGAGAGGAGAGAGGGAGAGAGAGAGAGAGAGAGAGAGAGAGAGAGAGAGAGAGAGAGAGAGAGAGAGAGAGAGAGAGAGAGAGAGAGAGAGAGAGAGAAGGGAGAGAGAGAGAAAGAGAGAGAGCAGGAGAGAGAGAGAGCGAGAGAGAGAGAGAAGGGAGAAAGAGAGAGAGAGGGAGAGAGAGGGAGGGAGAGAGAGAGAGAGAGAGAGAGAAGGGAGAGAGAGAGAAAGAGAGAGCAGGAGAGAGAGAGAGAGAGAGAGCGAGAGAGAGAGAGAAGGGAGAAAGAGAGAGAGAGGGAGAGAGAGGGAGGGAGAGAGAGAGAGAGAGAGAGAGAGAGAAAGAGAGAGAGAGAGAGGGAGAAAGAGAGAGAGAGAGAGAGAGAGAGAAAGGAGAGAAAGAGAGAGAGAGAGAGAGAAGGGAGAGAGAGAGAGAGAGAGAGAGAGAGAGAAGGGAGAGAGAAGGGAGAGAGAGAGAGAGAGAGAGAGAGAGAGCTCCACTGTAAACAGCCCAAGGCCTTTAGCACTGATCCTTCAGCACTAGTGTTAGGTGCTGCTCGATCAGCCTCTGTGCTCCCACAGGACTCGGACGCCATGTATCCCACTCAGATCCACTCAGAAAAAGCCGCGTGGCTGAGAGACCCCCGTTCTGCGACGCCACTAGACACACTGCTCTCAGGATAGCTGTCCCTGTACAAACTACCACACTGTCCAATCCACATCTTGGGAGCGTCTACCTGTCACAGGTACTCCTGAGCAGCGTCTGACTTATCATTAACCTGCCTGGTCGCTGCTGGGAGGAGTGAAGCCCCTGCACGTATTAGCTTAGCGCTAGCATGCGGTTAGAAATCCTGTAGAGGTGCTAGCAGCAGTTAGCATTTTTGAAAAGCTGTGTATGTGGGATTCCCAGACTTCCCGCCAGACAGACCCTCAGCTGAGAATCACAGTGAGGTGGTCTTTCAGCAGTCTACATTAACGATGCTGTCACTTCGCCAAGATGGCAGAATTCCGAGACGGCACTGTGTAAACCAACGGCTGCGGAAAACAGAGAGATTATTTCATAAACATAACAGATCATAATCTCGTACAAATCCTGTCAACTCCACCGTCTCCTGTTATCCCTTATGGGCCTGTTCTAATCCCACCCCACATGCAGGGAGACCTCTCCGCTAATGCACCTCCGGGGATAATACTCCACAGTGCGGAATTCCTCTACATCCCGTGGACGGAATCCTTGATAAGTGCTGACCCTGCTGACCTCGAACTATCTCAGAGAGAGTGAAGGAGGGAGATTAGGGTCAGAACTGGCCAAAGCCCACCCTAATGCTCCAGAGCTGCTGCCAGGCGCCCGGCCGAGGCAGCTGCCTTCCCCAGCCCGAGGATATATGTGTATATAAGCCAGGAAGGTTTCATGACCTGCCTCTGAGACACCGCTGACCCATCAAAGCCATAGAGTCTACGGGACCTCTGAAGACGCCCTGTAGCATCTGCCACAGGGATCCTAGCAGCAGGACCTGTCCACACCGACTGGACTTGTTGTTTCAGGACGTCCTACGGAAGCTGGATCGGATTGAGAGCTGGAGAATTTGGTGGCCAGAGCAGCACCATGTTCCTCAAGCTGTTCCTGACCCTTGTCCAGTGGTGGACTGGTTCTGGGAACCAAACCACCGGTGTAATGTGACCATGATAGCGGGAGGATAGTGGAGGTGGGCCGGCGCTGCCTGACCCACATAGATCAGATATCCCTGGACCTCGGCACTCAGGATGCTGAGAGATTTCGGCTTTAGGTTTCGGTTTTCCCATAAACCCCCAGCTGCATGCTGTTCACCGTACGCCCTAACTGGACCTAGGGATGTAGAATGTCCTGGGCTGATGATGCTAACTGATGATTAGCGCGTGGTTGTGGCTGGTGCAGGTAACAGTAGCAGTAATTGTTGTGCAGCAGGCAAACGACTTTCTGACCCCACAGACCCCCCCGCCAGCGCCAGTTCTAATAGCTGTGATGGTGTTTAGCACGTCTGAAGCACATGCTAGCCTGGCAGCATTGTTTTTTAAGAGGGGCTAGATGGGGTGGGGGGTGGTGGTGAACTGACAATGACCCAACTGGGAGAAAATCACACCATCAAAGAAGATGGGTTACAGTGATGCCATCCAGCACGGACATCCATACAATTTAGCAGAACCCCAAATAGGCAAAATTAGCGTTAGCTGGTTTTCCCAGGATTCATATGATCTGTTCCTCTTTGCGGTATGGCTGTTCCTCTTTGGGTTATGGCTGTTCCTTTTTGGGTTTGGCCGTTCCTCTTTGCGGTACGGCTGTTCCTCTTTGGGTTATGGCTGTTCCTCTTTGTGATATGGCTGTTCCTCTTTGCGGTACGGCTGTTCCTCTTTGTGGTATGGCTGTTCCTCTTTGCGGTACGGCTGTTCCTCTTTGTGATATGGCTGTTTTTCTTTGTGGTACGGCTGTTCCTCTTTGCGGTACGGCTGTTCCTCTTTGTGATATGGCTGGTCCTCTTTGCGGTGCGGCTGTTCCTCTTTGCGGTACGGCTGTTCCTCTTTGAGGTATAGTTGTTCCTCTTTTGGTTTATGGCTGTTCCTTTTTTGGGTATGACTGTTCCTCTTTGCGGTACGGCTGTTCCTCTTTGAGGTATGGTTGTTCCTCTTTGGGTTATGGCTGTCCCTCCTTGCGGTTCGGCTGGTCCTCTTTGTGGTACAGCTGTTCCTCTTTGCGGTACGGCTGTTCCTCTTTGAGGTATAGTTGTTCCTCTTTTGGGTTACGGCTGTTCCTTTTTTGGGTATGGCTGTTCCTCTTTGCGGTATGATTGTTCCTCCTTGCGGTATGGCTGTTCCTCTTTGGGGTATGGCTGTTCCTCTTTGCGGTACGGCTGTTCCTCTTTGTGGTACGGCTGTTCCTTTTTGCGGTACGGCTGTTCCTCTTTGCGGTATGATTGTTCCTCTTTGTGGTGCGGCTGTTCCTCCTTGCGGTATGATTGTTCCTCTTTGTGGTACGGCTGTTCCTCTTTGCGGTATGATTGTTCCTCTTTGTGGTATGGCTGTTCCTCTTTGCGGTATGATTGTTCCTCTTTGGGTTATGGCTGTCCCTCCTTGCGGTTTAGCTGTTTCTCTTTGCGGTGCGGCTGTTCCTCTTTGTGGTATGCCTGTTCCTCTTTGCGGTATGGCTGTTCCTCTTTGCGGTATGGCTGTTCCTCTTTGCGGTATGGCTGTTCCTCCTTGCGGTATGGCTGTTCCTCCTTGCGGTATGGCTGTTCCTCTTTGTGGTATGGCTGTTCCATTTTGCGGTATGGCTGTTCCTCCTGGATTGGGAATATGCCCCTCAGTCTTCCGTGTGTGGAACTTGGTACTATCTGCGATTGGATGTTAGCTGAAGAGCTGAAATGGCTGTTCTTCAGATATCACATTATATTTTATTTTTCGCTGTAGAAATCAGAATTCATGCAAATAAACATAAACATTCTATACATTTCTTCATTTTGACAATTTGTAGTTGGAATTTGTGCAACTTATATATGCTAATTTCAGATCGTGACTGATTTGGTCTTCTGTTTATGTAGAGCAATGTTTAAGAAATGTTTACTCTTCATGCATAAAATGGACCTAATTATTAGAATAATAAACAATTTAATATGTGTGCATTGGTCCTTTCCGAGGGATGTTGAAGTGGAAAAAAAAAAAGATTTTTTGGCTTTTTGTTATAAATATTTGTAAAATATTCAATAAATACGGTATTTGAAAAATGTGATGTCGTGGTTTTTGTGATGTTTTGAATTTTTTTTTTTCCGGAGTGAAATCGTCTGTAGTGTTGTCTGTAGTAATGTGTGTGGACCCCAACCTGTATCATGCCAAAAAATTAAATCATTTAAAAAAGTTTAAAATTAAAATGGCCTATAGATGACCATGTGACCAAAGGCACACCACATTACCACACCTCCACTATCAGTACGTATCTACGGTGTCATTATAAAGTGAGGAGAACAATGTGTTGCCCTGAGGCAGCGTACACGGCTAACATGCAGTATTAATGAGGGTGTAAAAACAAACGTACATAAAAATACCGGCGTTATATAAATTATATTACTCTAATATCCACATTCAACGATTACAGCCCGTATTCCACCACGCTCTATACCTGAGTGTTCAGGTGATTGATCAGAAGATGCTACACCTAACCTCCCTCTACTGAACCTCAGAGACCCTGACCCTGCACATGCACAGTAGCGAAGCTGAGCACCACAGAAATTCATCTCCAGTCTATAAACCCACCGACACACCAACAGCATCGCGTAGCGCGGAATAGTGAGGAGAGATCTGCTCCACCTACCTGCCACTCCAGTCTAACAGACGGCTGTCCTCCGCCGTGTGTGCACAGATGGGTCGTGTTTCAATTCCCACCCACATTCCGGGATTGGGCGCTCATGCATACTCACGGTGAGTGGATCAGCCAATCCCTGCACAGGAGACAGGGAACAGACACCAGTACCTGCACAGGGGACGGGGAACAGACACCAGTACCTGCACAGGGGACGGAGAACAGACACCAGTACCTGCACAGGGGACGGGGAACAGACACCAGTACCTGCACAGGGGACAGGGAACAGACACCAGTACCTGCACAGGGGACGGGGAACAGACACCAGTACCTGCACAGGGGACGGGGAACAAACACCAGTACCTGCACAGGGGACGGGGAACAGACACCAGTACCTGCACAGGGGACCAGCAATAAACACCAGTACCTGCACAGGGGACAGGGAACAAACACCAGTACCTGCACAGGGGACGGGGAACGGACACCAGTACCTGCACAGGGGACAGGGAACAGACACCAGTACCTGCACAGGGGACCAGCAATAAACACCAGTACCTGCACAGGGGACAGGGAACAAACACCAGTACCTGCACAGGGGACGGGGAACGGACACCAGTACCTGCACAGGGGACAGGGAACAGACACCAGTACCTGCACAGGGGACGGGAACCAAGCACCAGTCCCTGCACAGGGGACGGGGAACCAAGCACCAGTCCCTGCACAGGGGACGGGAAACAGACACCAGTACCTGCACAGGGGACAGGGAACAGACACCAGTACCTGCACAGGGGACAGGGAACAAACACCAGTACCTGCACAGGGGACTGTGAACAAACACCAGTACCTGCACAGGGGACGGGGAACAGACACCAGTACCTGCACAGGGGACCAGCAATAAACACCAGTACCTGCACAGGGGACAGGGAACAAACACCAGTACCTGAACAGGGGACGGGGAACGGACACCAGTACCTGCACAGGGGACAGGGAACAGACACCAGTACCTGCACAGGGGACGGGAACCAAGCACCAGTCCCTGCACAGGGGACGGGGAACCAAGCACCAGTCCCTGCACAGGGGACGGGGAACAGACACCAGTACCTGCACAGGGGACAGGGAACAGACACCAGTACCTGCACAGGGGACAGGGAACAAACACCAGTACCTGCACAGGGGACGGTGAACAAACACCAGTACCTGCACAGGGGACGGGGAACAGACACCAGTACCTGCACAGGGGACAGGGAACAGACACCAGTACCTGCACAGGGGACGGGAACCAAGCACCAGTCCCTGCACAGGGGACAGGGAACAAACACCAGTACCTGCACAGGGGACGGTGAACAAACACCAGTACCTGCACAGGGGACGGGGAACAGACACCAGTACCTGCACAGGGGACAGGGAACAGACACCAGTACCTGCACAGGGGACGGGAACCAAGCACCAGTCCCTGCACAGGGGACGGGGAACAGACACCAGTACCTGCACAGGGGACCGGGAACAGACACCAGTACCCTAGTACCTGCACAGGGGACAGGGAACAAACACCAGTACCTGCACAGGGGACGGTGAACAAACACCAGTACCTGCACAGGGGACGGGGAACAGACACCAGTACCTGCACAGGGGACAGGGAACAGACACCAGTACCTGCACAGGGGACGGGGAACAAACACCAGTACCTGCATAGGGGACGGGAACCAAGCACCAGTACCTGCACAGGGGACGGGGAACAGACACCAGTCCCTGCACAGGGGACGGGGAACAGACACCAGTACCTGCACAGGGGACGGGAACCAAGCACCAGTCCCTGCACAGGGGACGGGGAACAGACACCAGTCCCTGCACAGGGGACGGGGAACGGACACCAGTACCTGCACAGGGGACAGGGAACGGACACCAGTACCTGCACAGGGGACGGGAACCAAGCACCAGTCCCTGCACAGGGGACGGGGAACAGACACCAGTACCTGCACAGGGGACGGGAACCAAGCACCAGTCCCTGCACAGGGGACGGGGAACCAAGCACCAGTCCCTGCACAGGGGACGGGGAACAGACACCAGTCCCTGCACAGGAGACGGGGAACGGACACCAGTACCTGCACAGGGGACGGGGAACGGACACCAGTACCTGCACAGGGGACGGGAACCAAGCACCAGTCCCTGCACAGGGGACGGGGAACAGACACCAGTACCTGCACAGGGGACGGGAACCAAGCACCAGTCCCTGCACAGGGGACGGGGAACCAAGCACCAGTCCCTGCACAGGGGACGGGGAACAGACACCAGTCCCTGCACAGGGGACGGGGAACGGACACCAGTACCTGCACAGGAGACGGGGGATAAACACCAGTACCTGCACAGGGGACGGGAACAGAAACACCCAGTACTCACACTGCAACAGGAGACAGATCAGGAGGAGACCACCAGCCACCTGCACAGGAGACAGGGAGGAGACACCAGTACCTGCACAGGAGACAGGGAGGAGACACCAGCACCTGCACAGGAGACAGGGAGGAGACACCAGTACCTGCACAGGAGACAGGGAGGAGACACCAGTCCCTGCACAGGAGACAGGGAGGAGACACCAGCACCTGCACAGGAGACAGGGAGGAGACACCAGTACCTGCACAGGAGACAGGGAGGAGACACCAGTACCTGCACAGGAGACAGGGGATAAACACCAGTACCTGCACAGGGGACGGGAACCAAGCACCAGTACCTGCACAGGAGACGGGGGATAAACACCAGTCCCTGCACAGGGGACGGGGAACCAAGCACCAGTACCTGCACAGGGGACGGGGGATAAACACCAGTCCCTGCACAGGGGACGGGAACCAAGCACCAGTCCCTGCACAGGAGACGGGGAACGGACACCAGTACCTGCACAGGGGACGGGAACCAAGCACCAGTACCTGCACAGGAGACGGGGGATAAACACCAGTCCCTGCACAGGGGACGGTGAACAGACACCAGTACCTGCACAGGGGACGGGGAACAAACACCAGTACCTGCACAGGGGACGGGAACCAAGCACCAGTACCTTCACAGAAGACGGGAACCAAGCACCAGTACCTGCACAGGGGACGGTGAACAAGCACCAGTACCTGCACAGGGGACGGTGAACAGACACCAGTACCTGCACAGGGGACGGGGAACAAACACCAGTACCTGCACAGGGGATGGGGAACGGACACCGGTCCCTGCACAGGAGACGGGAACCAAGCACCAGTACCTTCACAGGAGACGGGAACCATGCACCAGTACCTGCACAGGGGACGGGGAACAAACACCAGTACCTGCACAGGGGACGGGGAACAGACACCAGTACCTGCACAGGGGACGGGGAACAGACACCAGTACCTGCACAGGGGACGGGGAACAAGCAGCAGTACCTGCACAGGAGACGGGAACCAAGCACCAGTACCTGCACAGGGGACGGTGAACAGACACCAGTACCTGCACAGGGGACGATGAACAGACACCAGTACCTGCACAGGGGACGATGAACAGACACCAGTACCTGCACAGGGGACGGTGAACAGACACCAGTACCTGCACAGGGGACGGTGAACAGACACCAGTCTCTGCACAGGGGACGGGGAACAGACACCAGTACCTGCACAGGGGACGGGGAACAAACACCAGTACCTGCACAGGAGACGGGGAATAAACAACATTACCTGCACAGGAGGTGGGGTATAAACACCAGTCCCTGCACAGTGATCCACTAACACCAACACCAACCAACACCAACACACTAACACACCACCACCACGTCAGTGTCACAGCAGTCACACCACCCAACTCAAGTGCACAGCACAAGTGCTGTTTGGCTTGATGCAGCTCTCCGTCTGGCCAGCAGATGGAGACAAGCCCAAACCTTTTGGCCCGGCGTCTCGGCGGATCAGTCAGGAGCTGCCAAACCACGCTTTCTGCTTACTGCCCGGATGGAGTGAGTGGGGGGGGGCAGAGCAGCACGCTGCTTACAGCCCGGGTGGGGGCAGAGCAGCACGCTGCTTACAGCCCGGGTGGGGGCAGAGCAGCACGCTGCTTACAGCCCGGGTGGGGGCAGAGCAGCACGCTGCTTACAGCCCGGGTGGGGTCAGAGCAGCACGCTGCTTACAGCCCGGGTGGGGGCAGAGCAGCACGCTGCTTACAGCCCGGGTGGGGTGGGGGGGTGGGGGGCAGAGCAGCACGCTGCCAGACGCTCCACGAGAGCACATGATTGATGGGGAAGGTATTTTGTTTACGAGGTCTGTGTTCACCGAGAGACAGGCGTGTTTCCGTTCGAGAGCTGGTGGGAATTGCTATCACCTGTGATTGATCGCTGATTATCCTGGCGCGGTGCCAGGGGGCTGGTGTGTGGGTTGGGTCTGGACATCAAAATCTTCAACCGGAGAAACCCTGGAAGCGCGAGAGAGAGACGCGGTATTAAACACGACTGCCTCTCCAAACCGCCATCACTTACTCCCCCGTTATCCCCCGCAGCTGTTGTCCAAGTGCCGAGGCCCGTCCAAGAGAGAACGCCGCTCTCCAACTTTTACAACCACAAGTAATTCAGGAACGAGCTGAGTTCCCATGCAGGCTGCACGCAAGGCGGTGCGGCCCAAGCCAGACCCCGGCTTCTTTAACCAAATACATTCTTTATCTGATAACTGTGGAGCCTTGTTTCCTTCCATTTTAAAACCTTGGAGTTTTTTGTCTGCTTGCTTTTCACGTGGTGTAGTTTTCCAGCGAAGGCGCCAGCAGCTCCTGCTCTAGCCGGGCAGGGAGCAGTGGGGCGAGGGTTTCTGTTTTTAAAGTGGCACGGCCAGAGACCGGGAGATGCCGTAACAATGGCGTAGATGGGATCCAGCTGGGGTTTGGCCCGGGCTTTTCATACTGGTGTTGTTTACTAGGCTACTGTGGGAGCTAATCTTGAGTTAACACGCTAAAATAAAACCACTCACTGTCTTTTAATCGAACGGCGCGAACAAGCTCGGCTGGTGGAGCCCAGACATAGCAACCAAAGTCCTGGACCGGTGGTCTGCTCAAGGAAGACCCTGCCGAGTTCTGCATGATTCACCACATCCTTGTTTAGCTGGTGAGGTGAGGTTGTAGATCACCTACTCTACTGTGGAGGTGCCAAAAGCGGGCTGACAGTGACGAATCTTGTGTGTAGTGATTGACATTGGCGGAGGACACTGCGCCCGGCACCTGACTGACCCAACCACACCACTACAGACCTCCAGCGGAGCAGTGGTGCCCTCCATCAGTCCATCCTGTTAGTGTAGCCGCACCATCGGCAGACGGCTGCACCACGCAGGACTACATGCACACAGAACCGTTACACGACTGTCCTTAACACCACGTCAACCTTCACAAAGGAATGCAGTGGTGTCGTACCAGACTGTCATGGAGTGAACTCAGAATTGGCAGCGGGTCATCTTCAGTGACGAGTCCAGCTTTAGTCTTGGTGGAGAACGCCCAACGAATCGTTCTGTGTGGAGGCAACCGTGGTCAGCACCGGGATGAACGGTCTGTAGTCACACGTCCAGAAGACCTGGTGTCCCTCCACCTCCACCCCTACCGCACCATCGTGCTAGGAACTGTGTGAGGATGTCAAAGCTGCATGGGATGGAGTATCACAGGACTCTCATCAGGAACCTCTACAGCTCCCTACCGAGAAGTCTGGCGCTGTTGGGTTAGCGAACACGGCGGCCCGACGCCATACTGAGGAGACAGAACTCGATATGTGTAGCTCAATAAATATGGAATCATAATCAGTCTAAACTTAACACCAAGTTATTGATACTGGTCTCCTTTGATCTTCCTTCCCCAACACACCTGCAGTCCCAACACCTCCTTCCTTCTGGTGGAGAAAAAACGAACAATGACTAATTTGCTATCTAGATCATGTAGCCGTGTTATTAGCTGAAATAAGCTAGTATTAGGCTTCCATTTACCTCCACCCAAAATGGTCCGGGTTTTAAAAGGGGAACCCGAACTTTGGAATAGAAATAGTTCCTATGTCAGTTGGAACCATGCAGTGTAACCAGCCGCTATGTGTGGTTGTAAGCTAAGCCTAACGTGCTAAAGCAAGCATAGACTCTGGTTTGTGGAGATGGCATTCCTAAACAGTCCTGTGTGCAGCGCTCGGCGTTCCAGGGGTCGGGTGAGGAGACTGTGCTAGTCATTTGGCTGCTGCAGAGGCGTGTGGATGGAACGGGCCCGGGTCAGCGGAGGGCTATGTGAAAGTGTGAGAAGGGGAGAACGGGCCCGCGGCTTCATCGCCAAACCCACATCCAGAAAAAAGCTGGCAACCGTGACAGCAGAGGGGTGGAGGAGATGGCCAAGAACTGACGGGAAGGGAGGTAGAGCGCCAGTTCACGACTCAGAAGGAGGGAGGGAGGGAGGAATGCTGGGTTTCAGTCCAGGGACTGTTCACTACATTCCTACACTGTTTACTACACCCTTTTACACCGTCCGCTACATCCATAATGTACAGTCACTATCAGCTCCACCGTCCATACAGGACACTCTGTAGGTGTACAGGTCCAGACTGTAGTCCATCTGTTTCTCTGTGTACTGTATTACCCTGTTCTTCAATGGTCAGGACCCCCACAGGACCACCACAGAGCAGGTAGTATGTGGGTGGTGGATCATTCTCAGCACTGCAGGGACACTGACGTGGTGGTGGTGGTGTTAGTGTGGGTGGTGCTGGTGTGAGTGGATCAGACACAGCAGTGCTGCTGGAG
>JAMWET010000172.1:0-149870 GCA_024036415.1 Prochilodus magdalenae | reverse complement strand
ACTGCCACTGCCTTCAATAGAATGTACGTAGGGAGGAGCAGTCAAGTTGTCTGGCTGACTGTTCCAGGATGGATGTCAAGACACTTCTAATGGTGCGAATTTGTCTTTCCCAGACTCCACCCATATGACTTGAGGCTGGGGTGTTCATGATGAACTCACATCCAAGTTCCCTGAGATCTTCCTGATTCATCTCTTTCAGTGCTTCAGCAAACTCGCGTCTTGCTCCGACAAAGTTTGTCCCTTGATCACATCTTATGCCACGAATGGCGATGAACGAACGCACATACAAGCATGATGGAAGGCAATCCAAGGTCCAGGGGGGTGCGTTGACATTCCTCAATGTGCACTGCTCTGGAACACATACAAGTAAGTAACAACCCATAACGCTTTAGCTCCTTTCTTCCCTCTTTGATGTAAAATGGTCCAAAACAATCCATCCCACAGTAGGTGAATGGAGGTGTGGTTTCCATCCTGTCTTCTGCGAGGTCTGCCATCCTTTGCTGTTCTGGGCTTCTTCTGAACTTCCTGCACATTGTGCACTTGTAGACATGGGATGATACGGCTTTGCTGCAACCTAGTATCCATATGCCATTGGATCTGAGTGCATTCATGGTCATTCCTCGTCCCTGATGGAGCACTCTCTCATGATGGTGCTTGATGAGTGATGCTGACACATGACTGTCCTTTGGAAGGACCGCTGGATGTTTAACATGTGGATGTAGAGCAGCATGGGTTAAGGGGAGAGCCGTTCCTACATCTAAGGATCTCCCCGTCAAAAGTTGGACTTTCTCCTCAGCTCCTCTTTTGGGAGGACAAATTCTCGTCCGCTTGTAGCTCCTCCTTTTGCCACAGAAACCTTGAGCCAGTGAACCAGTCAGAGGATACAAGCTGCTCTACCGTGAGACCTCTTGAGGCATGGTCTGCTGGATTTTCTTCAGAAGCCACATACTTCCATTGTGTGGATTCTGTACTTTGCTTGATGCGTTCCACATGGTTTGCAACAAACACGTGGAATCTTCTGGCTTCATTATTGATATACCCAAGGACAACCATAGAATCAGTCCAGAAGAATTCTTGTAGACACTCTACTTCCAGTTCTTTCTTGAGCATATCACTGGTGCGGACGGCTACAACTGCTGCTGACAGTTCAAGCCTTGGTATGGTTGTGACCTTGGTAGGGGCAACTCTTGCCTTCCCCATAACTAAGGAGCAGTGAACTTCACCTGATTCACTGACTGCTCTGAGGTACGAGCAAGCACCATAGCCTGACACACTGGCATCAGAGAAATGGTGAAGCTCATAGTGCTGGGCCTTGAAGCTTGATGGAACGTAGCATCTTGGAACTTGGAACACTGTTATCCAAGCTGAAGGAGCCACTAGTGTTGACATGCATTAAGATTGTGTTCATAAATAATTTTAAGGTTAATTTAAGGAAGAAAAAATAGCATCAATTCCCCAGATCTGTCCTTTAATTAGCAGAAACAATGACAGATGAAATTAGTGACTTGTCTGGTAAATAAATCATTTTGCATATTCATATGTACAGTTTCTGTATATATCTTCATGTTTTCATGAAGTTTCGAATTCAGTTTATATATTTGTTTTTGCTTCAGGTGCAGGTCATCATCCTCAGAGCTGAGGATTGTGTTGCTGGGGTACAGATATGCTGGGAAGAGTTCAGCAGGAAGCACCATCCTGAACAGAGAGGAGTCTGAGTTAAAGAGAACTGCTCAGTGTGTGAAGAGACAGGGTGAAGTAGCAGGGAGACACATCACTGTGGTTAAAGCTCCAGGATGGTGGAGTAATATACCTGTAGAGGAGAGCACTGAGTTACTGAAACAGGAGATTGTGCTCAGTGTGTCTCTGTGTCCTCCAGGGCCTGGTGGCCTGTTTGCTCTTGGTCATATGTGTTACTACAGAATTCTCAGAGAGACATCGAGAGGTCTTGGAAGAATGTCTTGAGCTTTTAATGAAACAGTGTGGAGACTATCTGGGAGACACACCCATAGAGCAGCACATTGAGAGTGAAGGGAAGGACCTCCAGTGGCTGGTGGAGAAATGTGGGAACAGGTTGAGATCATGATCTCAACAATAAGAACAGAAGTGATGACACTCTGCTGCTGGAGAAGAAGGTGGCAGCAAATGGTGGACACCATTTTGAAATGAACACAAAGATTCTCCAGAAGGTGGGAGAGAAGAAGAGAGTAGACATTACATCACATATATGTGATTCATTTCATAAATACTTTCACTGCAGTTCTCACACCAGACAGGGAGATGGTCAGGAAGCTGTCTATTGTTCCTGTGTAGAATGTATTGGGAACAGAAGTGGGGAGGCCTTAAGACAGCTTCAGGAAAATACAGTTGCTTGGTCTTCTAACCAAGACATTTTCTGCCCGATCCTTCTGTGCACAAGTGCTACTCTTCTACAAACTAATATCTGGCAGGAAAAACTTAAGGGAACTATATATTCATTTGCTGCCAGGGAATGTTCCACTCAAAGAGGTAATGCAACTTATCATGACAATTTATCATAATAAATTCTCATTGTGTTCTCAAAGAGGAGATCATTGTTGGCTCCTTATATAGTTTCAGATTTATGGTATCAGTTTTCACTAGGTGCTCCAACTGGAACTTTGGAACTCAGTTTCATTGGCATCACAAATCTTTATTAATTGAACTTCCTGCTTTGAAAGGTGAAGAATCAGTTTGTTGAGTCCACAAGTATTAAGACTAGCTCTAAATACCAGCTGACACCCTGTAGAAAATACAGGCCATTGTGTGACCGTTACATACCACAGCCAAAGGTAAAATACAGCTTGCACCTTGAGATTGAAATGTTTATCATTAACATAGCTGCCAGTTGTGCAGAAGGTTTTCCAAAATGTGGTACAAAATGATAGTTAACATGCAGACACATTTAAGCTGCAGTTTTGTTTCCTTCCATGTGACAAATGGGAAAGACAATTATGAATTGTTGCAGTTCTACATTGTGAATTTTTAACTAACTGATTTGATTGGAATTCCAAATCATGGTACATTCTTAATCAAAGATCTTTGCTCATAACCATCAGAAATTTTGATTATGAGAATCACAGAGTGATCATGAGTCCAGCAAATATGGGCTCCATTCCTGAATCCTGCATGTCATTGTTTCCAAGGTCCAAGATTTGGATGTAGTTTCAGTACTGATCTCAGTTGTTTACAAGTGTTTGTTCTAAAAGTCCACAACACCAGTCTGCAGACAGACAACACAACAGACTGTGCTGAATTTTCAATTGAATTTGTAGTTCTTGCTGACCTGAACATTTACAGTTTAGAGTGTAAGACTCTTCAGTCCAGCAAAGAGTAGATACACTCCTGAAACCTGAAGGTCATTGAAATATTTGAATGCGATCATGGTTCAAAATACCACCCTGCATTTGTGGTGCACACTGAGGCTGAGAGTATCACAGTAAACCTTTTGGATGAAGATGGCGTGGAAGTGTGGGAACCCCATAATTTCTTTCTTACAGGTAGTTGTGTTTCCGCTGTAGAAATTAGTAATATAGTAATGCACTGGATGAATTAAACTGTTGTCTATAACTTAAGCATGTAAACTGCTAATAAATATGTGTAAACCAGTTATTTAAATTTTTAAAAGATAACATTTGTGGGCCTGAGCATTTTACCAAGTAGCCATAGAAATAACTTGGAAAAGGGAGGTTGATAATTTGATCATTACCACATGACCTTTTCTGTCTAACAACAAACAATTTATATTTAAACTGCTAGATAATTTTACCACTTAGTGGGTAGAGAGTGCCTCTAAAACAGAAACCACAATCATGATTTTTCATTACAGAACTACATGAATGTCTATTATTTTTATCTAAAACTGGCATTTAATTTTTGCATAAAACATCAATAAAGAACTTTAGGTTAATTCTAAATAGCATCTTTTAATTGATGTGCCATGTAATAATATTGCATTTATGTTTTGTCATATTAGGTAACAGCACTGAGACAGGCCAGCTCAACATTAATACAGGTATGTGTTTATAAGGGTGCATATTTCATTGAGTGTAGTTGTAATATTCCACTCCAGATTTTATGGATTTTACATAGCATTTAAATTAAGATTTTTTCTTTGTTTCTATATAATTATATTATTTTAACTTCAATATTTCAGCCGCTGAATTTGTGGATAAACACAGAGCAGAGCTCATTCAGAGAGTTCCCATGGTATTGGAGATAGCAGACTGTTTAAAAAGTGAAAACATGATCACTAACGAAATGTACAACAACATACAAACAGCAAACACATCTCAGGAACAAATGAGTATCTTATACACCACAGTACTAGACCCAGGAGAAGCAGCTGTGAAATTGGAATTCTATAAAACTCTAAGAACGAAGCAGCCTTGCCTAGTGGATGAAGTGGAGGCTGAACCAGCAAGGCATAGAGGACTTTGATGGGATGTTGAATGTTGAAGGGTGCTGTACAAGGTAAGCCTATGGCCATGTTAAGCCTATCATGGCCACTAGATGGAGGTATAGAGCTCCTCTGTTCCATTAGTGACTACTGGCAGCACTTGCATCTGGCTCTGAGCTTGTTCCGTGCTCTTTGACACACAAGGCTTGAAATTAAAACTGATTAAAACAGTTGAAAAGTAGAAGCTCCAATTGCCAGGACTGCTGCTAGTCATATGACTTCTGATTATCCCAAAGTCTTTTAATTGAAAATAAAAATATCTGAATCTCTCATATAGTTATTTGATACACACGTTACTCTACTTCTCATGGAACTGCACGTCTGCTGTCTCTGATATGTAATATATATGTAATTGATTTAACCTGCCAATTATTTAGTTGATAACTATGGAGTAAATTTCAAACTCGATTATTAACAAAAGTCATTAAGAAGTGATTTGTGTGTTAAGTTTTGGTTCCTTTTAGCAGTTCTCACATTTTCTCTGAAGGAATTTTTCATTTGCCACTGGTTCCTTTTGCTTGAAAGTGGCTTGGACATGGATTTATATATAAAATAACTTTGACTTCCATTGTGAAAAGTGCTATAAGGAAAAGTGTTTTAGTCCATTTGCATTAGTTACAATCTTAACCATAGAGCATTTCTATCCCGTGTATTCACAAGATGACAATTCAAGTCATTTTCACACAAGAGGAGGGAAAATAAAAAGAAAAAGAAGGGGGAAGAGGGTGTGGTGTGGGACAAATATCAACAAATCCATCTAGAAAATCCATCAGGAGTTTTGAGGAAAAACTGTGGGACACGGATACCTGGAACAAAACTAGTAAAGAAGAAAATGCGGAAAACACCATGGAAGGCATCCACCAAATCTGGCACAACTGTGCAATTATTTGAGGCAAGAGTGTCTGAACATTGATGTGGCCTACATCCAGAAATTTGACAAGTTGATGCCAAATAAAACCACAGCTGTTATTTGTGCTCATGAAAGTATTAAACACTGGGACTACCATTTAATACCTGGTATTACATACTGGGACTAGTAAAATGGCAGGAAAGGCATCCACCAAATCTGGCCCAACTGTGCAATTCTTTGATGCAAGAGTGGCTGAACATTGATGTAACTTGTATCCAGAAACTTGAGCAGTCGATGCCAAATCCACTAACAACACAAGACATCATGCAGTATAATCAATTGAGTTTGACCGGAGAATCTCCAGTTTACAGAGTGATCTTATCAGTCCAGTGGAGATGGTCTCCACTCTTGAACCCTGCAGGTTATTGTTACTGAGGACTAACTCTTTCAAGGAGCATTTTTGTAGTTTCAAAACTTATGCCAGTTTTTCACATGGGTTTTTCCTATGATTTCACAATACCAGTCTACAGACAGACAGCACAACAGATAGTGTGGAATTGTCAACTGAGTTTGCAGTTCTTGCTGAATGGAGAATTTCCAGTTTAGAGCATGCACTTTTCTGTCCAGCACAGAGTAGCTGCACTCGTGAATCCTGGAGGTCATTGCTTCTGAGGTTCAAATTTTCAGTATATATTTTGGTATGTTTGCAATCAAAGATCTTTGTTCCTAACCATGTGATATTTAGCCAGAATCCTTTTTTAGTTCTTGACCATCTGACATTTTGATTTAGACTTTTTCCAAATATTACTCAAAGGTCGTCTGCAGAAAAAGAACACAAGATTTCTTCCAGTATAGTTAATTGAGTTTGTAGTTCTTGCTGACCTGAGAATCTCCAGTTTACAGTGTGGTCTATTAAAAGCTGCACTCCTAAATCCTGCAGGTAATTTTTACTGTGGTCCAACTCTTTGAGGAAGAATGTATGTAGTTTTGAAACTGATCCAAGTTTTTGAAACTGATCCAAGTGTTTTTTCTAAGATTACACAACACCAGTATGTTGGCATACAACACCACCAATTGTGTGTGTTGATGGACAGACAGATGGTGACGCACGCTGAACTGAAAGCAAAGTGATGTTTATTAAATAAACAACTGTAATACAACACTGTCAGCGGGTTGCACCGATGTAAAAGAGGCTAAATAAAAGGGGGGTCCATCAGGACCAGAGTTCGAGTATGAAAAACAGGCAGAAGTCAAAACCAGGCATACAATCAGACCAGCAACAGCACCAAAAGGGACAAGACAAAATAGTAAACCAGAAAGTGTCATTGCTTCCTGATCTAAGATCTTTGTTCATAACCATCTTATATTATGGCTAGAAGTTCTTCTTGGCTACATTCCAAATTAATAATCCATGTTCCTTACAATCTGAATTGTAGATTTTCACAGGTCTTTTTTCTATTATCACACCAGACCATTCTGCAGAAAAAGAACACAAGAGATTGTGCAGTGTAGTCAATAGAATTTCTACTTTTTGCTGACCTGAGAATCTCCAGTTCACAGTGTGATCTCATCAGTCCAGCAAAGATGGGCTCCACTCCTAAATTCTGCATGTCATTATTAGTGAGGTCCAACTCTTTCAGTGAAGATGTATGTAGTTTCAAAACTGATCTTTTTAACAAATGTTTTCCAAGGATTCGACAATACCACTCTGTAGGCAGACAACACAACAGATCATGTGAAGTTGTAAACTGAGTTTGTAGTTCTGGCTAATCTGAGAACTTTCAGTTTAGAATGTTAAGTCCACGACAGAGTAGCTGCACTCCTAAATCCTGAAGGTCATTGTGATTGAGATACAACAGTTGCAGTGAGGATGTATGTATTTTCAGCACAAGTGTTTTACCTAAGATTCCACAATGCCAGTCTTCAGTCAGACAACACAATAGATTGTACAGAATTGGCAAGTGGGTTTGTAGGTCTTGCTGACCAGAGAATATCCAGTTTACAGCATGACCTCTTCAGTCCAGCACGAAGTAGCTGCACTGCTGAATACTTAATGTCATTGCTTCCTAATCAAAGATCTTTGTTCCTAACCACCTGATATATTGGCTAGAAGTTTTTTGGGCACATTCCAAAACAATAATCCATGTTCCTTACAATCTGAAATGTAGATTTTCACAGGTCTTTTTTCTTAGAATAGAATTTGTACTTTTTATTAACCTGAGAATCTCCAGTTCACGGTGTGATCTCATCAGTCCAACTCTTTCAGCAAGGGTATATGTAGTTTCAAAACTGTTTTTCTTAAGATTTCACAGCACCAATATTTGGCAAACTCAATTGCCAAATCTTGCTGACCTGAGAATTTCCAGTTTAAAGCATATACTGTATGTTTCAGCCCAATACAGAGTAGCTGCACTCCTGAATCTTTATTCCTAACGATCTGGTATCTTTTTCCTAATATTACACCAATCCCTACTTATACGCCAAGCCTGTCTGCAGAAACAGAATCCTAATCCTAGGTAAAACGTTTGTAAAATAATCAGTTTTGAAACTACATACATTCACACTGAAAAAGTTAGACCTTACCAAGAATGATTCAGGAGTGGAGCCCATCTCTGCGTAACTGATGAGATTACACTGTGAACTGGAATAACTATACTGCAAAATTGTTTTATTTTTTTGCAGATTCCACGACACCAGTCTGTAGGCAAACAACACAGCAGATCATGGCAGAATTGAGTTTGTAGGTCTGGCTGATCTGGGAACGTTCAGTTTAGAGCATGAAGTCCAGGACAGAGTAACTGCACTTATTTTTGTCACCAAGCCAGTGTGCAGAAAAAGAATACAAGAGATCTTGCAGTAGCGGTTGTAACAGACCTGTTTTCATACCAGTGTTTCCTTTTACTGTGCAATACCACTGGTGGCCTCTGGGGACACCAGCAGTAATTGGTCCTCATAAAGGGAAGTAGGGTAGTACTTCCGGGGGACAACAAGGAGAGTGTTTGCAACACATGTGCTCCTGCGTTTTGAACCATCCCATCTACTCCTTTCCTAAGAAACTTTACTGTTTCATGCTTAGGTGTAAGTATTTGGTCAGTGCTTGATTCTCAGCTGAGTGTGTTTTAATTTTATGGCAAGTGGGCAATTGGTTAGTTGTTGTCAATATGCTAACATGCTAATTGCTAACATGCTAATATGATTATATGGTCTCTTGTTTTGCTACTATGCTCTGTTGTTGTGCTGAGCCAATGTGGAGCAATGCTAATATGCGATGCTAACATGCTAACACACAATTTAATGCTAATTGTGTTGCATGTCTTTGTTTGTTTGCTTGCTTGCTTGTTTGTTTGTTTGTTTGTTTGTTTGTTTGTTTGATGGTCTTAGACAAGGAGTTTTATTGGATAGAGGAAAAAAGTGGATGTATGGACATTAAAGGACCGTGGAACAGAGATCCCTTCCTTCCTATCCACCTTGCTGGTGCTGCCATCTTAAAAGACCCGCTACTCAAACCTAAGGACTTTGTGGATTTAGAACCTGCGATCATTTAAGGTTCAAAAGACTTACAACTGGGTTTAAATTACCATGTGTGTCAATGTAAATACTGGTGTTGGTTTTGGTGCTGTTTTTCTTTATTTTTTCCTCCTTCTCTTCTAATACATTTTGTTAATTATCTTTAAAGTTGTGGTTTGTTTCTCTTTCTGTTCAATACCACAGTTGAGGAAGGTGCAGGATAACCCCCCTTAGAGAAAAATATTCTGTGTACCCCTTAGTAGAAGGAGTTTACATAGTTTCTGTGTACCCCTTGGTGAAGGGAGGTTACACGGTAATTGTAACTCCAGTTTACAGTGTAATCTCATCAGTCCAGCAAAGATGGACTTCACTCCTGAATCCTGCATGACATTTTTACTGCAGTCCCACTCCTTCAGGAGGGATGTATGTAGTTTTTTACAAGAGTTTTTTCTTAAGATTCATCAATGCCAGTCTGCAGGCAACAAAACAGATTGTCAACTGAGATTGTTGATCTTGCTGACCTGACAGTTTTCAGTTTTCAGTGTCTCATCAGTCCAGCAAAAATTGGCTTCACTCCTGAATCCTGCAGGTCATTCTTATTGAGAAACTCTTTCAGGGAGGATGTATGTAGTTTCAACCCTGATCTATTTTTTCAGAATTTTTTTTTCTAAGTTTCCAAAATGCCAGTCTTCAGTCCGACAACATAACAGATTATGTGGAATTGGCAAGTGAGTTTGTAGGTCTTGCTGACCAGAGAATATCCATATTTTTGGCACGTTCCTAACATCTGATATTTTGCATTTTTAAGTTACATTCTAAATTAATGATCGATGTTCCTAAAGTGGATGACATTTTGATTTTTCACAGGTGTTTTTCCCTAATATTACACAAGTCTGCAAGTCTATCGAGTTTGTAGTTCCTGAATAACTCCAGTTACAGAGTGATCTAATCAGTCCAGCAAAGATGGGCTCCACTCCTGAATCCTTAAGGTAATTGTTATTGCATGTCACGTGTTTTTCCTAAGATTCCATGACACCAATTTTCTGACAGAATGAAATTGTTGAATTCCAATCCTAATTTTATGGTTTTTCATTGCATTTTTCAATTTTTTTTCTATTTAATTTTGGTTATTTTTACTTTAATATTTTAGCTTGGAAATTTGTGGATAAACACAGTGCTCATTCAGAGAGTTCTCTCGGTAATGAAAACAGCATACTAATGTTTAAAAAGTAAAAACATGATCACTAACGCAATGTACAGCAGCATATAAGCTACACAAACATCTCAGGAACAAATGAGGATCTTGTATGTTACAGCGCTAGACCCAGGAGGAGCAGCTGTGAAAGTGGTATTCTATAAGACTCTAAAAAGCAAGGTGCCTAGTGGATAAACTGGGGGCCAAATCAGCAAGGCATAGAGGACTTTTAAGCTGATATTGAAGGGTGCTGTACAGGGTCAGCCTGTGGCCAAGTTAAGTAATCATAGTCACAAGATGCAGGCATAAAGCTCCATTGTACTATTGGTGACAACTGGCATCAGCTTTCTCTGGCCTTTTATAAGCTTGTTCTTGTGGTCTGTGCTCTTTGACAGGCAAAGCCTAAAATCCAATTTAAATTGATTCCTTGCTGCAACAGATCATTTTGCATGTTTTTCAGTTTATCTGTTTTGAGTCTTAGTCTTGCAAGTTTGGGCCCATTTCTCACTTTAGTTTTAGATTTTTCTTGGGTTCCTAATTCGCTCTTTGGTTGAGTCTGCCACCAACCCAGAGATCAACCCTGGTCTCTGGTGCAAAGGAGCCACACATTCCAGTGAAAATCAACAGGAGCAACACATCCACAACAAATCATGCATTGTCTGTACTTTTTGGAAATGTTAGATTTTATGTTCAGGCCAATTAATGATTGATCATTGCTATTAATGTTGATTAGTGCAGCTTTTTGAATCAGGTGGAGGCTATAAGCAGTGCAGGTTAAGTTATACTTTGATTGTGTTCTTTCCACACTTGTTACAATAGAAGCATGTACAGGTAGTATAATGTGGCATGATGGTTGGTTTGTAATCCCGGACCTGTCCTGCATTTAGGTTGTTTATACATAAATAAGAGCATGACAGTCTCTTTCCTAATGAGCTAAATTGGACTAAGTTATCAATTTATAAATTATTATTTATTTGTAAATCTTATTGACTTCAGCCAGACCTAGTTTCATCTATATGTACATCTATATGGGGCTTTTTGCTTGTTGCTGTATAGTACTGTCTCAGGGAGAAGCTCATCTAGAAGATCTTTTTGGTGCTGCAAGGTTTTGTGCACTTTAAGATGTCTTTATTGTTGTTTCCCTATTTTCTATGTAAATGCTTAAATAAGTGTAGTACCTTAATAATCTACTGCTGTATTCTATTGATTTGTGTAGTTAGCTCATTCCTGAGCTCCCTTTTTCCAGTGCATGTTTCTGTAATAAACAGCTGTACATTAAAAGTTTTGTGCTCCTTGTTAGATGGACTAAAGCATATTAAATTTTAATATTTTACAATATTTCATCTCTTATGTTATATTTTTCTTCTTCTGTGACCCTCATTAAGATGTGACTTTGACACTTTAAGACCTGAGTATGCCACCTGGGAATTACAACTCAGGAAATACCACATGAGTAAAAGAGGAAAACAATGACACATGGGTTTGAGGTAAACTGTGAGGAACAATAACATCAAACTATCGATAAAAACAGGTTTATTACACATCAATGTAGTTAACAGGTTGTTGTGGCTTCCTACAAGAAATGGCTTTACATATGAAATAATGGCCATGGACTATCACACACACACAGAAGTACAACATGCACATGAGCTTACACACTGCAAGCTTAGTACCACAGCAAGTTGTGCTAAAACCAGTGGACGGAGAACTGGCTCTTTTTTGTCCTGCTCCGAACATCCATCATTTTACATAGCCCACAGACCAGCCAAGCAACTGTTCAGATTCAGTACTATTTCTGCTTGTTACTGATCTTAAAACTCAAATTTAGGTGTATGATACTGAGACCTAATTGTTTTAGGCCCACAGTTTAAGGTCATTTTAGGGTATATTTCTGAACTTTGTTTCTGTAGTTAGTATTGTCACAGTTTCTGTGGTCAGTTTGCTGGTCACACAAGAGGAGTGGCTGCCTAGAACTTCACCTGCTGAATTTACTCTGAATGGTTAATATGTCAGCTGTATATAAATGTAGACTGCAGGTGAGAAAAATGGCTTTTCCTGTTAAAGTCTGTCCTGTTAAACATCAAATTGTGTGTAATTTGCTTTCCCTCAAGCTGATAAATGTTTAGTTGACTAAATATCCCATAAAGATATACAACTAAATAAAGAAAACAAAATGTAATATATTTACTGAACATTTTACTATTTTTTCAACAAAGTATAGTACAATTTGTACATCATGTTAGCTCTAATTGGTTATCCAGTAGGCTGTAAGTATAACTCTTCATATATACAAAGACTAATATTAGATTATCAAACTGTTAAAAATTAAATTATTATTAAACAGTTTAGGAGCAAGTTAAATAAGTCCTTTCAGTATGTAGTTTCAGAATGCAGTTTTAACAGCTAATACATGAATTTCACAGATATGTTTCCAGATGCCACGGGTTCCTCTCCTGGCATTACTAGTATACATAGTATACATTATTAGTATGTATGCAAATTCTTTTAGCTGTTTTAAAGGGTCTTTCTGATATCTCTTTTCCACCAACAAAGTGCTAGTGTTCGTGCCAGAGCTGGTGCTGGTTTCCAGAAACCATTAATCCACTAAGATATGGGCCCTCTCCCATGGTAGGGGTGGGTGGGGGAACTGGATTTAGTGTGTAATATACAAAATACAATACTGTCAACTGAAGCAGCTTATTCTGTTTTCTCTGTTTCACCTTAAGTAGTGATGCTAGAGCATCATTTCCACTGTGGGAAAGTTGATTTCACAGTGGCGTATTCAGATTTCTATATTCAATAGCTTTCCTATGGCTCGTGCTAACAGGCTAAATCTTGTGTCAAACCAGAGAAGCTAGCAAGAATAACAGGGAGAACCACTCAGTA
Source organism: Prochilodus magdalenae (assembly GCA_024036415.1). Classification (NCBI taxonomy): domain Eukaryota; kingdom Metazoa; phylum Chordata; class Actinopteri; order Characiformes; family Prochilodontidae; genus Prochilodus; species Prochilodus magdalenae. Next base: position 136,958 of record JAMWET010000172.1, on the reverse strand, counting down.
CGCACAGAGTGGCAATACTACGCAATGGGTCAGTGTGAGGAAGGAGCATTTATACAATCAGATTAAATGGGGAACAGGTGTGTGTTAGTACTCCAGGGAGGAGGAACTGAAAAACTGAATGGGATTGGAGGCTTGTAAACATGTGATGGTGCCGTCATTGGGTAGTGGGTTATGGGAAATAGAAATAGATCTCACCTCTGATCTCCCGAAATAGAGTCTGGGAGATCAGACGTGAGAGGAGAGCCAGAAGGCATGGCATGGTGCAGAATTCTCAATTGAGTTTGTAGTTCTTGATTACCTGAGAAAACTGACCCTGTTTACAAATGCTTTTCCTAAGATTTGACAACACCAGTCTGTAGGCAGACAACACAACAGTGGAATTGTGGAATGTTTGTAGTTCTGGCTAATCTGAGAAATTTCAGTTTAGAATGTTAAGTCCACAACAGAGTAGCTGCACTCCTGAATCCTGCAGGCCATTGTTACTGAGATTCAACTCTTTCAGCAAGAACGTATGTAGTTTCAAAATGTATCCAAGTGTTTTTTTTATAAAATTCCACAACAACAAATTGAGTTTGTAGTTCTTGCTGACCAGAGAATTTCCATGTTAGAGCCTAAACACTTCAGTCCAGGACAGTATCTGCACTCCTAAATGCTGAAGGACATTGTTATTGAGATACAACACTTGCAGTGAGGAAGTATGTATTTTCAACACTGATCCCGGTTTTTCACAAGTGACCAAAGAATCCACAAGGCCAGTCTTTATTGGCAGAATTGGCAAGTGAGTTTGTAGGTCTTGCTGACCAGAGAATATCCTGTTTACAGCGTGACCTCTTCAGTCCAGCACAGGGGTGCGTTTCCCAAAACCATCGTTGCTAACTACGTTAGCAACTTACATAGTTGGAACGACACAGCTGCGACGCAAGTGTTTCCCAAAACCATGGTTCAAACTATGGAGGTAACCACGTTGGTAACTTACATAGTCCGAACCATCGTTAAGCGACACAGGTGTTTCCCAAAACCGTAGTTCCACCGAACGTTCGCAAACACTGTCGTTAAGTTGAGTAGTTGGAACTACAGCTATAGACCTGTGGTTAGAAGCTTAGTTCCTGATGACCGCGTCATCGATGACGCAGGACGCCAGGTAACGTGTCAGTATGCTGAAAATGTACATGAAACTCCGGGTACGAACATTTATACTGTCAAAGGCTTTGAACGTGTAGTTCCCAACACACATCTCAGTGTATTTCTCTGTTTATACTTACAGCTGCATTCTTTAAATAATATCGCTGTAATCCATGCGCGTGTGTTAGCTGTGTAACGTTAGACAGGCTCTGTTTTTTCAGCATTATTTCATTCCGAGGTGTTTCTGTGGTATCACTGGTAGAGCAGGAGGTGGGTAAATAGGCTACATGTTGCTGGTTCCAGTTCAAGACATGTTAGGTTGTAGGGTAAATCGTTCAAGCAGGCAACTTCTTTTAGTTCTGAATAAGGAGAACATGGGTCCTTGCTGTGAACCTTTTTGTATTCATCCATTTATTTTTATTTTGGGAAAGGATGTTGTTTACTGTGACATTGCTATACATGAACATTATCTTAACATAATCATAATAAGACAAGTAAATTTATAAAGGGTTTAAATTCATAAGTAATATATAATGATTGTAACTGAATATAGGCCTAGAACAGAAACAGGGTGAGTCGGGGGTGGGGTGAGCTTATGGGCCAAACATATTTTGTATTAATTGCTGCCGTACTTCTAGGCCTGCAGGATGCATTCCATCATGTTGTAGAAGGTAATCATCTTCAGTGTCCTCTACAGAGTTCTCCTCATCATCTGGTAACTGCACATTTGCTCTCAGGGCAGTGTTGTGCAGTAGTGCTGTAACCACCACCACAGCACAGGATTTTGTGGGGTTAAGTTGCAGGCCACCAGCAGACTTGCTCAAACACCGGAAACATTGCTTCCACAACCCTATGGCCCTCTCCACGACAGCTCGAGTTCTGGTGTGAGCGCTGTTGTATCTCTCCTCTGCCTCAGTGTTGGGCTGCTGGATGGGTGTAAGCAGGCAGGGACGCAAAGGGTAGCCACTGTCTCCTAAGAGCCAGCAGCCCTCAAAGCCACCACCTTCTGCCACCCGGCAGAGAGCAGAGTTGGCCCACATGAAGGCATCGTGGGTGCTCCCTGGCCACTTGGCCACAATGTCTGTGAAAAGACCCTGGTAGTCACAGACTACCTGGATGTTCAGGGCTTGGTATCCCTTGCGGCAGAGGTATACAGCTTCATTGTTAGATGGCCTTGCAATTGGGACCAGCGTGCCATCGATCACGCCAATGACCTGGGGAATATCAGCAATGGCATGGAAGCCTTGGTTGACTCTTGCAATGTCCTCTGGTGTTTTTGGAAAGGTTATCCTTTTATCAAGCTGTAACAGCACCTGAGTCACAGCGGTTACAGCTCTGCTGATGGATGCCTTACTGAGACATCACATCTCCCAACACCTCGTAGAAACTACCTGAGGCGTAAAACCTCAGTGCAGCCAAAAGCTGCACAGCTGGACTTAAGGCATAATTACGCCGAGTGGCCCTCACCAGATGGGGGTGAACAAAATGAATTAAGTCCTGAATGGTTGCCCGAGAGAGACGATATTTCCGAATGATGGCCTCATCTGACAGGACTTCAAGGGGGTTAAAGGTGGTGCGAATGAACTCATTCATATACACCACCTCACTACGACGCCTGCGCCGACGATTCAGTGCAATAATGCGCTGTAATGCTGCCATTGTGCTAAGGACCTCCATGTTGCCACATCATTTATAAGAAACAGGAGACACTTGGAGTTAATTGATGGGCTGTTTTTATTGGTGGACATATGTATCCAGATACAATTGTTATTGCCAGCAGGTGTGGTACATGCATGAAATGTTTAGGCTATTTAAATAGCTATTATTCCGGATATGTAAATACCTTTTTTTAAATATAGACCTAGCATTAATACCCAGTCATCACTTAACACCTTTCAATAACTCATCATGTGTTTTGTTTTTCAGACCTGATGTTTTAGAACTAGGAGTGACCTTTATGAAATAAACTAAAAAAAAGTGTTTTTTATAGAGGAAACAGGAGAGACTAATTCTGATTAAAGGATCAACAGCTGTTGTTTCCTGATCACTGTGTTGTGGTTCTGTGTATTTCTCAGCTTGTCTTAAAATAGCTTATTGAAACAACATGACATTATAGCTACATGTTGGGGTATAGTAATCAAAATCTAGTAGTCCAAGATTAATTTATATATTTTATTTCCAATTTACTGAAGGAGTGCCAACGACAGATACATTATACACCTCCCACGACTAGAACAAGGAAAAAAAAAAAACAACCAAAGAATGGGTAGAAGGGATGGGGATGCAGGAAGGATCACTCAGGGTCTGTTGAAGAAAAGAATGGCTGTTTATGCCACCAGTATATAATGCAATGCAAATAAATAGCAATAGTATCTTACTTTCAGAGGGGGGGGGATACATTGCGACACTGGGCCTACTGGCCTGTTGGGCCAGTAAGGCCAATTTCTCCCTCCGGTAGGCCATAGTCTCCTCATGGTGCCGCTCATTCTGTTCCCTCAGGGCTGCCAGTTCCTCCCTGATGCCCCTCAGAATTGATATTTTTTCTCCCTCAGACTTGAGGAGCTCTTCACTGCATTGGCAGTGGATCTTTCTGCGCCGACGGGCCTGGGTATGTAAGTGCCGCTGTGGAGAGGCAGCAGAATGGGTAGCAGAGCTCCCAGACTGAGGGGATTCTGGGGGGGCAGGGGACAGTGCAGCCCTGAGGGCCTGATGGCCATGCCGTGCCGTGCAGTGCCCAGTGTTGAGGGGCCCTGTGAGGGGGTGAGAGATCCTACAGTGCTCGTTGTGGCAGTGCCTGATGTTGAAGGGCCCTGGGGATCAGACTGCAGGGGCCCAGATGGTGATGGTTCAAGAGGAGACGGGTGGGGTGTTGATGTCTGGGAGGTGTGCATGCCACAGACATCTATGCCACCTGGGACTCCATCCAGCACTTCTGGGCCTAGGATGGCCAAAACCCTCTCCTCATCAGGAGTAAGAGGTGGCAGAGTGCTCCTTCCACCACCAGTTCTTTGTTGCTCCCTCCTTAGAGCTGCAGCCTTCCTCTTTGTCACACTGGCATAGTCTCTCCATTTTGCCCTCACATCCTCTGCAGTGCGACTCCATCCGTGTCCCACTGAATTGATCTTCATAGTAATCTCTTGCCATGTTTTTTTTTTGGCAGTATTTGTAATAGAATTCTTTAGTTTTGAAAAAATGATGTGCTGATTTACATATACCTCATCAACCAGAACACTGATTTCTTTACCAGTAAACTGAGGCTTTCGTGCCATTTTCGTTATTTCACAAGCCTATGGGACTTGTCTGATAACTAGCGCAGAGTTTATATAGTGTAGAGCATGAACAAGTAGCAGGTGGTGTCTCCCTGATTTTACACCTGCTCTAAATTGGTTAATTATTGTATGACCACCCCTGAAGTAAAAAGGCCAGAGCATAACTGACAATTTGCCTTTCTTGTGCATGTGTGAGTATTTCGCAGCTTATGAAAAAGATAGAGAGTTAATCTTTAGAAGTTAGAAAGTTAATCTTTATAAGAAACATTTATCAAGGGGACACCACTGACATCTTTACAATACCTTAGTGTGTAAATTAATAATCACTAAGAGCTTTCGTTGTCCTTATGAAAAGGTGGGAAGAACACTTCAACTTCGAACCCGCATCTGCATGCATGAGAAACTGATCACATCGCTATCGCACAGCGTTTTCATCAGATTAGCCCACTGCGCCAGAGACTAGGCGACAATCATTAATTATCGCAGTATCAGAGCCTACAAATGCATTGGTGTGGCTAAGTTCTTCCATTTGTTTCTTTTAAAAGAAGCTTTACATATTATTATCATGTTCATAATGATACTGATAATATGATAATATTTATTATTATTATTATCTTTTTTTATTAGCATTTAATTGTTGATTCTATTAATTTTATATTTGGATTTTTACAACATGAATAAACATGGGTTGCCAAAATAATGTGTTCATTACGTGATTTCGGTCACAACTATCATTCTCTGGTTTAATCTCGCCGGTTCGTGAGCTTTCCCGCAGTTTCCCGCTGTGAAAGTCCGACCGGACACATCTGGAAACATGGTGGTTCGAGCTATGGTGGTTCAAACCAACATGGTTCAAACTACTGTGGTACTAACAAAGTACGACGCTTTCGGGAAACGGTCGTACTTCAGATGTTTGTTAGTTTAATGATGCATCGGACCATGTTAGTTCAGTGCTAACCTCCGTCGTTGTACGGGAAACGCACCCCAGAGTAGCTGCACTCCTAAATACTTAATGTCATTGCTTCCTAATCAAAGATCTTTGTTCTTAACCATCTGATATTTTGGCTAGAATTTTTTTGGGGTACATTCCAAATCAATAATCCATATTCCTTACAATCTGAAATAAAGATTTTTTCCTAACATCACACAAAGCCAGTCTGCAGACAAAGAACACAGGATTATGCAGTATAGTCAATAGAATTTGTACTTTTTGCTGAACTGAGAACCTCCAGTTCACAGTGTGATCTCATCAGTCCAGCAATGAGCTCCACTCCTGAATCCTGCATGTCATTTTTAATGAGATCCAACTCTTTCAGTGAAAATGTATGTAGTTTGAAAACCGATCTCAATGCCAGTCTGCTGGTAGACAACACAATGTTCCTTAATGTCAGTTGCATTTGTATTTCATGCTGAACTGAGAATTTCCAGTTTAGAGTATGAAGTCTTCAATCCACGACAGAGTAGCTGTACTCCTTAATGCTGCAGATCATTGTTGCTGATGTTCAACTCTTTAAGCAAGGGTGTATGTAGTTTCAAAACTAAGATTTCACAACATCAATCTTTGGACAGAAAACACAACAAATTCTGCAGAATTGGCAATTGACTTTGTACATCTTGTTAACCTGAGAATTTCCAGTTTAGAGGATGTATGTTTTAGTCCTATACAGAGTAGCTGCACTCCTGAATCCTGAAGTTCATTGCTTCTGAGGTCTCAAAATTTCAGTTTTTTTTTGGAAGGTTTCTGATTAAAAGTCTTTATTCATAACCATCTGATCTTTTGCTTAAGTTTTATTGGGTATATTCCAAATTAATGATCCATGTCCTTAATGCTCTGAAATTTACAAACCAGATTCCAAAAAAGTTGGGACGCTAAACAAATTGTGAATAAAAACTGAATGCAAAGATGTGGAGGTGCCAACATCTAATATTTTATTCAGAATAGAACACAAATCACAGATCAAAAGTTTAAACTGAGAGAATGTATCATTTTAAGGGAAAAATATGTTGTTTCAAAATTTCATGGCATCAACAAATCCCAAAAAAGTTGGGACAAGTAGCAATAAGTGGATGGAAAAAGGAAATTGAGCATATAACGAACAGCTGGAAGACCAATTAACACTAATTAGGTCAATTGACAACATGATTGGGTATAAAAAAGAGCTTCTCAGAGTGTCAGTGTCTCCCTGAAGCGAAGATGGTAAGAGGATCACCAATTCCACCATTGTTGCGCAGAAAGATAGTGCAGCAATACCAGAATGGTGTTACCCAGCGTAAAATAGCAAAGACTTTTAAGTTATCATCATCAACCGTGCATAACATCATCAAAAGATTCAGAGAATCTGGAACAATCGTTGTGCGTAAGGGTCAAGGCCATAAAACTCTACTGGATGCTCGTGATCTCTGGGCCCTTAAACGTCACTGCACCTCAAACAGGAATGCCACTGTCAAGGAAATAACAGAATGGGCTCAGGAATACTTCCAGAAAGCATTGTCAGTGAACACAATCCACTGTGCCATCCGCCGTTGCCAGCTGAAACTCTACAGTGCAAAAAGGAAGCCATTTCTAAGCAAGCTCCACAAGTTTAGACGTTTGCACTGGGCCAGGGGTCTTTTAAAATGGAGTGTGGCAAAATGGAAGACTGTTCTGTGGTCAGATGAGTCACGATTTGAAGTTCTTTATGGGACACTGGGACGCCATGTCATCCGGACCAGAGAGGACAAGGATAACCCAAGTTGTTATCAACGCTCCATTCAGAAGCCTGCATCACTGATGGTATGGGGTTGCATGAGTGCTTGTGGCATGGGCAGCTTGCATGTCTGGAAAGGCACCATTAATGCAGAGAACTATGTTCAGGTTCTAGTTCAACATATGCTCCCATCTAGACATCATCTCTTTCAGGGAAGACCCTGCATTTTTCAACAAGATAATGCCAGACTTCCCATATTTTGTAGCCCAACTTTTTGGGGCAATCACTGCAGTCAAATAATTTTATGCCCCTTCCTGTTCCACCAGTGCACAAAGCAATGTCCATAAAGACATGGATGAGCGAGTTTGGTGTGAAGAACCTGACTCGCCTGCACAGAGTCCAGACCTCAACCCGATAGAATGGCTTTGGGATTAATTAGAGCGGAGACTGCGAGCCAGGTCTTCTTGTTCAACATCATTGTTTAACCTCACAATTGCACTTCTGGAAGAATGGTCAAATATACCCATAAACACGTACCTAAACCTTGTGGAAAGCCTTCCCATAAGAGTTGAAGCTGTTATAGCTGCAGAGGTTGGGCTGACATTATATTAAACCCTATGGATTAAGCATGGGATGTAACTCAAGTTCATATGCATGTGAAGGTAGACCAGTGAATACATTTGGCAATATGGTGTATATAAACACCTCACCAACCACAAGACCAGAAGCTGCACAACAGTCAAGGGTGACACCTCACTGTCAGAGGAACTTTATTGTTTCTTTGCTCACTATGCGGTGAAAGCAGCATAGACAGACACAAGACCTCCACCAGTCTTCAACAACACCATCCCCACTGTGCAGGAGCATGAGGTGAGATGTGTGCTCAATGGCAGTGAACCCAAGAAAAGATGCTGGCCTGATTGTATGACAGGAAGAGTGCTGAAGGTATGTGCTGACCAGCTCTCTGTGGTCTTTACAAAAATCTTCAACCTGTCCCTGTCCATATCCATATCCATCACCCCCCTTTTCATTCCACTGCTAAAAAAGAATACCATCAGCGACCACAATGACTACCGTCCGGTCGCACTCACACTGGTCTTAATGAAGTGGTTTGAAAGACTGGTTCTGCATCACATCAGAGCTGTCCTCCCACCTACCTTTGACCCACATAAGTTTGCCTACAAAGCAAAAACGTAAACAGAAGGTGCCATCCCCACTGCTCTTCACACAGCATTAATACACCTGGAACACCAGGGGAGCTAAGTGAGAATGCTCTACGTAGACTTCAGCTCAGGGTTTAACACAGTCATCCCCGTAGACTGGTGACCAAACTCTCAGACCCAGGGCGTCTTGCTGCTGATTGTTCCCTACAGTGAGACTAGTGTAGCTTCGCTGCAGGTCTGAAATCTCAGATCGGTAGCTCCTTTAAAAACGACCGTCCAGTAAATAATGTGGATAAACTGAACCGAATAACTGACACAGAGCTGTATGGGAAAAGTATGCTCACGTTTGTGCTACCGTTCGCACTATTGGAATTTAGTCTGAGGGATGTAAGTGAGGGAGAGTGCTCCAACCCGAGCGCTGTCACAGTGCTTCATTCAGAATAAATAAATCTGAAAGGAGATTTTCTAAACAGGTTTTATTCTACAGATGCATACACTCATGGATAAAATTGTTGGTACCCTTGCGTAAAATAAAGAAAATCCTACAATGGTTGCTGAAATTAGACTTAAAACAGTCAAATGTACTAATTAATACAAATGTACTGAAAATAAACAAATGAATTAGACATTGTTTTGTAGCTCAACAGAATCAATAAAAAAAAACCTAACTAATGAAACTGGCCTGGACTAAAATGATGGTTCCCATATTTTGTAGCCCAACTTTTTGGGGCAATCACTGCAGTCAATCAATTTCTATAACTTTCAAAGAGTTCTCTGCACCTGTCCCCAGGTATTTAGGCCCATTAACCAGATAACCGAGTCTCCACCATGTTTCACAGTCAGTACAGTGTTCTTTTGCTGATGTGCTGATGTACCTTGACCTTAGAGTTTACCTCTAATCTCTTTGGAAGTTGTTTTGGGCTTTTTTGTTGCCATTCGTATTCGAGCAATTTTTTTTTCCATGACTTAATTTTCACTAATATTTAAAATTATTACTATTGTTTCAAGGTATTTCAGTGACAATTGTGGGTTTTTCTTTTTTTAATAAAAGAGTACTTTTTGTCCATGTTTGCATATAAAAGCTCTGTCATCATTCCACAGACACTACTGCAACCACAAAGCGTTAATCACAAATGCTAAAATGTTCACTTTAGTCTGTGGAGTTTAGCTTAACAGTCTGCAGAAAGTGTAACTCAGCCTTGATGTGCTAATTATGCTAAGAGACACTGACTACCACATATTGTAGTGAGCAGAATGACTGTTCTACCTCTACCCACTCAAAGTTGATTGCTCAAAGTTGTCTTCCAATACTGCACATTGGAGACATGCGCAGTCGCTTGAAGAATCTCTTTAAACTATCCTGACTGAGACAATAGGACTCCTAACTGGTGAACCTGATCCAAGGAATCATCAAGTCTGATTAAAACAGAGGCTAAGCAAACGTTCTGTGTGAAATTAGTACAACTGCTATTGTGCTGCTCTTGTTTATCTCTAACTATGTCCTGAAATGCTTCCCAGCAGACCCATCATAAATTTGACCTCATAAAGAATTGGGCTGGTAAAACTTAATCTGAGAAACACATCCATAATAATTCTAGCCACACCTTTTCCTGTTGTTTCAGAGACACAATACAAACCAGTGAATTCTTCATGTTGCTTCAGATCAAAGCAGACAATGCTTTCCTGCTTCTCATGTCTTTTTGTTCTTGTCCTTGTCCAGAAGTTTCTTGTGTTCCATCAGTGACACCTGCATAATGAAGAATGAATAGATTTGTAATTGTGACAGCTGTTTCACAAAAATATTTTTTAATGACTTAGACTTCTGTTTTCTGTAGGAAGATGAACTCTCGAACAGACTACTGATTAAACTCTTCCTCGTGATCAAAACGGGCTGTAAAGACAATATGTTGTGATGGTGGTTGGTGGAGAAGTCCATATAATTATATTACTGGACTTTGTGATGAAGGTGCATCATAAATGCAGTTCAGGAGAAGGTGGGGCATAACTACAGTTTCTGCTCTGAGACACTCATATCTACATGGACAAATGAATATAAGCAATCTTTAATTTTAGTCTATAATTTTAACCTCCAAACTATGAGGTGAAACTTGAAAAAAACATCTGAGTTACACTGCAGTGCTGATCCTGTGGTAAGATTTTTTTCCTTTTCTTTTTCATCATTATTTTCCAAATGTTGTGTTACAGTGTAGCCAGTATTATATTCACTGTATGATTTATGATTGTCATGTGGTTAAAATGGACTGGCAGATTTTCAACTACAGTTCTAAACATATTCTTCTCATTATGTTCATAGTGAGTTGCAAAACGGGTGTAAATCAAATCTTAAAGACCTTCTTTCTGTCAGGCATATGGAGAATTCAGACATGCAGCAGTTCCAACAAGTCACAGGATTTCAAGTTCTTAAAATGTCAGTACATGCTCAGATACAGGGTGAAAACAGTTTAAAATTAAGCTGTCCTATCTAGCAATGAAACATATGCAGGTACAGGGATTCTCTGTATTAAGTACTTTTACAGCTGTCTTACTGCATTTATGTAAAATATGGTAAGAAGGTGGATGGAGACTTGTTTCCTGTTAGGCCTGTGTGTAATGTGTATCTCTGCTGTAACTCCTCTGTTACATTTGTCCGATTAAATGTGGACTTTAGCGATTAAATGTGGACTGTTGCCATTTTATCAATCAAGATAGGTAAGGTCTCCATTTACGTGTTAGTCGTGTAGTGTGTCCACAGCACACAGCAGGAAAATCTTTAAATCTAGCAAGCTTCTGAAAAGATCCCTAAAAATATTAGTAGGGAAAATTGGCAGAAAAAAATGTTGTCAGAGAAAAAAAAGAAGATTTTTAACAGATATGTAAAATTGGATATTTTTTTCTCAATAAATAAACTACTCAACAACTGTTTGGTTTGAGACATGAAATGGAATCAGCCAGGGTACGTAATCTGCTGCAACATTTACGGTAGGGTAGATAATTTAAGCAGGCAAATACAAGACAAAGTTCAAATTCCTATAAAAGTTCTTAATCGTTATGTCCTTATCTGATTTCACCACAAGGTGGTGGTATAGTTTATTGGGGGTTCAGCAATAAAATGGTGGGGACAAGAAGAAATGATTGAGAGGATTGATGCATCTCCATGGGTCTCACCGATTGTGGTGGTGCAAAAAAAATCAGGAGGGATTCGCATGTGTGTCGATCTGCGTGAGCCAAATAAAGCCATCATAACGGACAGCTACCCTCTGCCACACATAAAGGAAATGCTCTCATTGCTTGAAGCTGCTACAGTTTTTTCGACAATAGACCTGGAAATTGCATATCACCAGGTACCTCTTAATGAAGAGAGCAGAGATCTAACAGCCTTTATTACGCGTGATGGATTACTTAGGCACTGCAGGGTACCATATGGTTTGGCTTCCGATCCTTCGTCTTTCCAGAAAAAGATGGTTGTCATTCTGCAGGGCCATCCAAACGTGGCAAATTGCTCTGATGACATCATTGTCTGGGGTCGCACACTACAGGTACATGATACAGCACCCCAAGCAGTACTTACTTAAAGATGCCGGACTGCAGTTAAACACATCTAAATGCAATTTCAGGCAACACAGCCTATGCCGCCAGACCAGGAACATCTGACTGCTATTCTTGATGCACCTGTTCCTGCTGATGCTGTTCAATTGCGTTCTTTTCTGGGGCTCCTATCATGGTACAACAACTTCATTCCAAACTTTGCCACAGTGGTTGAGCAGTTACGTGTGTGCCTGCGAACGGAGACTGGATTTGCTTGGTCGGAAGCAGCCCAGAAAAGCTTCAGTGAGGTTAAACAGTCCTGCTCTTTCTCTTTTCAACCCAGACCTGCCTACTGTAATTTCCACAGGTGCATCAGATTATGGACTGGGTGCTGTGTTCTCCCAAATCCATTCTGATGGCACTGAGCGTACTGTTGCTTTTGCTTCCAGAACTTTTACTCCTGTGGAACAGAAATATTCTATTGTAGAAAAGGAGGCTCTGGGTTGCGTTTGGGCAGTTGAAAAGTGGAGAACTTATCTCTGGGGTCACAGATTTACTCCGTACAAATCACCTAGCCTTAACTTACTTAACTGCTGACCAGGGACAGATAGAGCTGGCATGTGTATAGCTTGATGAGCAGCTTGGTTGTTATGCTTTGATTATACCGTGCAGTATCACCCTGGGCCACAAAATTGTACTGCTGATTGTTTGTCCCGATTGCCACTGCCTAATTCCTCTGCTACTGAGCCTGATGTTGAACCAGTTGTGGCTCTGCTGTCCACTGCCTTGGCTGCCATACCACGTGATGAGTTCGCTGCTGCTTCTGCCTGCTGTCCTGAGCTTTCAGCATTGCTTGCGCAAATTTGTAATGGCTGGCCTCCCTCCTCTGCTACTCTGGACCCAGCCTTGTGTTCCTATTTCAAGTTACAACACAAGTTTAGCGTGCAGGATGACTTTGTTTTTAGAGGCTCCCGTCTGGTTGTCCCAAGAGGCATGCCTGAGGCATTGTCTGATAAGAGTGCCAAGCCCTCAGCTGCTCCACTTCAGCTGGTTACTCTACCTTCTGGTCCATGGGAGAAACTAGCAATGAACATTGTAGGTCCATTCGAGTCTGCCACCTGGGACTGTCGATTCACACTGACCCTGACAGACTACTACAGTAAATGGCCAGAGGCTGCATTTACGTCTTCAGCTACAACGCATCAGGTGACTTCTTCATTCCTCAATTCCATTTTCAGCAGGTATGGTAACCCTGTGACACTCGTTACTGATAACGGGCCTCAGTTCATGTCGCCTGAGTTTGCTGCATTCTTGAAGTCCAGAGATATTGTTCACAGTCGTACTTCAGTGTATCACCCTCTGGTTAATGGAGCCATAGAGCAATTCCATCACGCGCTTAAAGACACGATTCAGGCTGCCATTCTGCAGTGCACACCTTGGAAGGACATGGTCACCAACTTCCTTCGAGTGTAACGTGCTACACCTCACTCTACTTTGAAGGTCTCCCCTTTTGAGTTGTTGCACGGACGAAAAATGAAGCCTGAATGTCCTTCCACCATCCCCATCCTTCTCTGAGCCTGCCACAATGCGCCAGAACGTTTCAGTGCAGCAAAGCAAACTGAAGGCCTACTTTGACGCAAAACATGGAGTACGTCCTCCTCTGTTCTGTGAGGGGGACAAAGTGCGCATTCGAAAACCCGTGCATGTCCCAAAGGCATACCCTAAATTAACCCAGCCGATTGAGATCAGGAAAAAGGTGGGTCCCTGCACATATCTTTTGGCAGATGGAAAGAAATGGCATGCATCTCGTCTTGCACCGGTTTCTGCTGATGTATCAGCCATGGCCACAAACACTTTAACTGGATGGTACAACACACCATCAGTAGCAAACAGTGTTCCACAGGGTGCTCAGCCTGTGTCTTCAGCTCATGTGAGACATCCACCACATTGGCTAAGGGATTATGTACACTGACTCAAAGTTAACACACCCTTGTTATTTAACTTGCTTTTGTTTAGCACCCCTGGGTTGTGTCCATTCATAGGTATATGATGTTTTGTTATTGTTCTTAACGGATGTATCTGTCTAGTTACTTGTTTTTTATATTTCATATATGAAGCTATAGCATAAATTTCTTTAAGTGAGAGGGGAATATGTTATGTTCTTACCTGATTTCACCACAAGGTGGTGGTATAGTTTATTGGGGGTTCAGTGACAAAATGGTGAGTGGGACAAGAAGAAATGAAAAAAGAAGGCATTCTGCAAAAAGCCATGCTGCTCAAAAATGATGAGTAAACCTGCTTGTCATCCATTACCTGTGTGGTTCTTATTTACAACAGAAGGCACAACATTAATATTTAAAATCGTTTGGCAGAGTGTTACGTGTGTGCAGGACGCATATGAAAATCTCATTATGTTTTAGGTTTTTTCAAGTTGCAAATTGCAATTTAATAGGCAGTGACTTGGAGTGCTGAGCAGTAATTAAAAAAAAGACATTTACAGTACATAGGAAGGTAAGTACAGCAGTACTTACTCATAATGGTCAGTGTGTTGTAATTCAGTAAATATAATAATTCTAATCAGCATGCTTTTGGAAACTATACTTACATGAAAAAGAGGACTAGGTTATAGGTGATGAAGTAATAAAAAATTCAGAGTACCTAGTACTAAGTACTCTCTAAGTATAATTTTTCCAATATAGTTATTCATTCTACAGTAATTGGTTAGTTTTGTAGTAATTTCTTTTTAATGTTATGATAATAGGAATGTATTCAACACATAATAGAACTTGATGCAACACGCCCACAGTTTATTCCTATGGTATTCAGACCATAACACATAAAACATTTAAAACCCATGTTATGGAGCGGCAAAGTGAATGAAGCAAAAACAACACCCAGGAAAGAGGCAAAAATGGAAATGTATTGTACTTATACAAACCTGCCAGTGATGAGACTTTCCATAGAACAGAGATGAAACCATGAATTAACTTCCTGCAAAAGTTTGCAAAGCCGAGAAAGTGTTGTATTTTATTAAGACTCAGAGGTTTCCTCCAGCTTCGAACTACCTGAAAAATTGTTTTTTGATGGTTGGTTTACAGTTTTCTAGAATTGTATAAGCATTAGCCTAAAAGGTGTATTTTGTGAGTTTTACTTAAGAGCCATAGCACAGATAAAAACTAAAGTAAATGTAGGCATCTGTTATGATATATTTTTGAGTAACATAAATATACTATATTTATGCCCCCAGAAAAAAGGATGGGATTTCAGTGTTGTTGGGAAGGAAGATAAAGGTTACCAGGAACAATAAATCATGATAAACTCAGACTGATATGGGTAGTAGTTATTTAGCTACACATACAGAAGTAGTGTCTCTCAGTATGGCGTTAAGCAGCTATGCTTGCTAACATAAAATGCCAGACATCTCGGCATGGAGTTGTAGAAGTTCCTAATGGTGTCCTGTGATAATCTATCCCGTCTTCTGGTTGTGTGATGCATGACCTTATCTAGAACAGTGCTAAGGCCCGGTCTTGCTTACGTCACATGCATAGCCAAGTATGAAATAATTTGCATGACTAATTTGCATTATGTCAAACAAACAAACCCCCAAAGTTGCATTCCAGCTGATTTTTTCTGTACTGCGTAAGATTTGATGCTACAATAAACAGGGCTAAATAAGTTATTGGTATTTGGCTTACAGTGAAAAAGATTAGCTTAATACATATATGGAATGTATTTAATCTTTTAATCTAAATTAATCATACACACCTGTGAGATTTTAACTGTAAGTTACTTCCACTTATTCTGTGAAAGGTGAAAAAGAAGTGTGGTGAAGCAGATAAAGAGTAGTGCAGAACGGATAACAGCACAACAATGGGTAAGTGGATTATGCTTTTTATTAGTAATTAAAGAAATCTAAATAGAATTTGCATTGCATTCAGAGTGTTTGCGTGGAGTGGAGCAGCAGACATTTCCATGCCACACTGGTGTTCTGTAATCACTCCACTCCAATTAGTATTTTTTCTCAGAGAAATCTGGCTTCACGTCTGATCCATTTTGCCTTTATGTAACTTCATGTAACTGCTTACATGCTGTGATAACATTTTATTAGATTAGATTTTTTAAGGTTATACTTTTTTAATGCACAGCAGGCGACTCACACTGTCTCACGGAGTTGAGGATTGTGCTGCTGGGCTGCAGATTTGCTGGGAAGAGTTCAGCAGGAAACACCATCCTGAACAGAGAGGAGTTTGAGTTAAAGAGAACTGCTCAGTGTGTGAAGAGACAGGGAGCAGTAGCAGGGAGACACATCACTGTGGTTGAAGCTCCAGGATGGTGGATTAATGTACCTGTAGAAGAGAGCACTGAGTTACTGAAACAGGAGATTGTGTTCAGTGTGTCTCTGTGTCCTCCAGGACCTCATGCTGTACTGCTGATCATACGTCTAGACTGTGTGTTTAAAAGAAATGATAGACCTGTATTAGAAGGATATCTGAAACTTCTCACTGAGACAGTGTGGAGTCACTCTATAGTGCTGTTCACCTGTGGAGACTATCTGGGAGACACACCCATAGAGCAGCACATTGAGAGTGAAGAGAAGGAGCTCCAGTGGCTGGTGGATAAATGTGGGAACAGGTATCATGTTCTCAACAATAAGAACAGGAGTGATGATACTCAGGTCACAGAGCTGCTGGAGAAGATAGAAGAGATGGTGGCAGCAAACAGTGGACGCCATTTTGAAATGGACAGAAAGATTCTACAGAATGTGGAAAAGAGGAGGAGAGCAGAGGAAAAGAAAGTAAAAAAGAGGATGATGAAGGTGCAGAAACAGAGAAAGAGCATCAGATCATGGATGGGTGAGTGATTTATTACTAACATTAGAACAGAATGATTTACTAATTATTTGGTGCCTAAGAGACCGTATGATCATTCATACTGAAATTCCTCATTCTCAGGACTATGGACTACACATTTATTTACTAGCTGTTACTCAATAATTCACTTTAATCTCTAAAATTAATTCTACCAGATAATTGCTTTATCAAAACAGTTTTATACATTGCCTGTTACATCATAATGTATAACAGTGTGCAGATCTACTTGCCCAGTTGAGTTTTCATGATTATCAGTAAGTTTAGTTTGAGTTTAGAACTAAATGTACATGTGACACACCGAATGTGTAGTCACATTTATGTTTATTTTACTTATGTAAACACTTATATATGTGTGTATACTTGCTTTTATGGGCCGTAGCATTTGAAATAAGTAACCAAACCCCTAGGGCGGGCTATTGCGGTGGCAGACGTTCGTGGCTCTAGGCAAGCGAAGGAGAGAAGATTTCAGATGGACTTGAGAGCTTGAGAAGGAAGTCACGATTTCAGCGTCTCTTCTTTGTGCCCTGTTGTACAGGATCATAACTGTTACTTGGACCCCACCCCTGGGGCGTGTAACATACAGTTTGTCTAAACTACAAAAACATTTCTGTGATTTCTGTCAGGGCTGTTTCACATCATCAGTAAGCAAGAGCACTCAGTTGTAACTGAATTTTTGTCAAACTGAATTTTTGACATAGAAAATGATTTTTTACTTTTTCTCACCTGTTCTTCACAGGTAACACACAACCTCTCTCAGAGCTGAGGATTGTGCTACTGGGGTACAGATATTCTGAGAGGAATTCAGCAGGAAACACCATCCTGAACAGAGAGGAGTTTGAGTTAAAGAGAACTGCTCAGTGTGTGAAGAGACGGGGAGAAGTAGCAGGGAGACACATCACTGTGGTTGAAGCTTCAGGATGGTGGAGTAATAAACCTGTAGAGGAGAGCACTAATTTACTGAAACAGGAGATTGTGTTCAGTGTGTCTCTGTGTCCTCCAGGACCTCATGCTGTACTGCTGATCATACGTGTGGACTGTGTGTTTAAAAGTATTTATAGAAGTGTAATAGAAGGATATCTGAAACTTCTCACTGATACAGTCTGGAGTCACACTATAGTGCTGTTCACCTTTGGAGACGGTCTGGGAGACACACCCATAGAGCAGCACATTGAGAGTGAAGGGAAGGAGCTCCAGTGGCTGGTGGAGAAATGTGGGAACAGGTATCATGTTCTCAACAATAAGAACAGGAGTGATGACACTCAGATCACAGTGCTGCTGGAGAAGATAGAGGAGATGGTGGCAGCAAACAGTGGACGCCATTTTGAAATGGACAGAAAGATTCTACAGAATGTGGAAAAGAGGAGGAGAGCAGAGGAAAAGAAAGTAAAAGAGAGGATGATGAAGGTGCAGAAACAGACAGAGAGCATCAGATCAGGGATGGGTGAGTGATTTATTACTAACATTAGAACAGAATGATTTACTAAGTATTTGATGCCTAAAGGACCGTATAATCATTCAAACTGAAATTCCTCATTCTCAGGACTATGGACTACACATTTATTTACTAGCTGTTACTCAATAATTCACTTTTATCTCTAAAATGAATACTACCAGATTATTGCTTCACCAAAATAGTTTTATACATTTCCTGTCACATCACATTATATAACAGTGTGCAGATCTACTTTCCCAGTTGAGTTTTCATGATTATCAGTAAGTGTAGTTTGAGTTTAGATCTAAATGTACAGTTTGTCTAAACTACAAAAACAAGTAAGCAGAAGCACTCAGCTGTAGCTGAATTTGTGTCAAACTGAATTTTTGACATAGAATATATATACTTTTCATCACCTGTTCTGCACAGGTATCACACATCACCTCTCTGAGCTGAGGATCATGCTGCTGGGGTACAAATATGCTGGGAAGAGTTCAGCAGGAAACACCATCCTGAACAGAGAGGAGTTTGAATTAAAGAGATCTGCTCAGTGTGTGAAGAGACAGGGAGAAGTAGCAGGAAGACACATCACTGTGGTTGAAACTCCAGGATGGTGGAAGAATGAACCTGTAGAGAAGAGCACTGTGTTACTGAAACAGGAGATTGTGTTCAGTGTGTCTCTGTGTCCTCCAGGACCTCATGCTGTACTGCTGATAATACGTCTAGACTGTGCATTTAAAGAGAACTATAGAAGTGTATTAGAAGGATATCTGAATCTTTTCACTGATACAGTCTGGAGTCACACTATAGTGCTGTTCACCTGTGGAGACTGTCTGGGAGAGACACCCATAGAGCAGCACATTGAGAGTGAAGGGAAGGAGCTCCAGTGGCTGGTGGAGAAATGTGGGAACAGGTATCATGTTCTCAACAATAAGAACAGGAGTGATGACACTCAGGTCACAGAGCTGCTGGAGAAGATAGAGGAGATGGTGGCAGAAAACAGTGGACGCCATTTTAAAGTAGACAGAAGCATTCTACAGAATGTGGAAAAGAAGAAAAGAGCAGAGGAAAAGGGAGTGAAAGAGAGGATGCTGAAGCTGCAGAAACAGAGAGAGCACATCAGATCATGGATGGGTGAGTGATTTATTACTAACATTAGAACAGAATGATTTACTGTATGTGATGCCTAAGAGACCGCATGATTATTGAAAATGTAATTTTTCGCTCTCAGAACTATGGACTAGACATGTACACTCATCATCAAAAGAATAGCAGCACCCAGAAGGAGGTTTGGGGTTGTAGTGCTGTTGGGAAGGAAGATAAAGTTTATCAGGAACAATAAATTATGATATATTTAGACTGATATGATCAATATTTATTGAGCTACACATGTCTGTCTCTCAGTATGGCGTCAGGCTGTCATTTTCCTAATGCAACATGTCAGACATCTCGGCATGGAGCTGTAGAGGTTCCTCCTGGTGTCCTGTGATAATCCATTCCGTGCAGCTTGAACCTTCTCACAAAGTTCCTGCATATTTCGTGGCAGGGGTGGAGGTACAGCGACACCAGGCATTCTGGACATGTAATGCATGACAACACACTGTTCATCTTGACACTGACCATGGTGTCTCCAAAGACTTAATACCTGTCTGCCAATGGTGCTGGTTATAATAAAATGATGTATGAAAGGCATCACTGCTTGCTGAATGTCCACAAAAATGGATTTTGGGTCATTCCGTGCATGTTGGACAAACCGTCAGTTCTCTCCATGGTTTGTGTAGGTTTCCCAGATTCTTCATGCCGGTGGTGCATGCTTTGTTCTGTCCACTTCTGCCAAAAGCGTGTTATGGGTGTATCTCCAAGGCATACTTCGCTTACATAGTATACTACCGACACAACAGCACAAGTCAGAATGGAAATACCTGTCCTTGCTTATGTCGCATGCGTGGCCAAGCGTGAAACTTAAATAATTCACATGTCTCTGACTGTCTATACCATCAGTATTTAGATGACTGCCAAGATTATCAGTATTTGTGTAGCTGGTATAATAGATCATAACTGCAATATCTTCAATATCTATGCAATATCTCTCAATAATTGCAGTATATATATCTGTGCAATAATGTGTAAATTTGTATAGTTTCTTATTGTATTTTTCACCTAACAATAGAGATTTTATTTTTTTCCTGTGATTTCTTATTTTGTTACTTGCACTTTAGTCTACTTGTTCTGTATCTGTGTTGCTGCTATTCTGCTGTAATGGTGCAAATTTTCCCATGTGGGATAATAAAAGGCTATCTTATCCTTTCTTAAGTTTTATTCCTATGGGTTGATTTCTTCTGGGTGCGACCTTGCTCAGTAATTGACCTTTATCACTAAAAAAAATAATACTGTACACAGCAGAGTACAACTTTTTTGCCTGTATTTACCAGCATTACTTTACTGAACAGCAGTTACAATATTATAACTGATTTTGTACATTTTTCATATTAACTAACTTGAACTAACTTAAACTAACTTCCTCTCTGTTCCTTCCAGGTGACTTGCACTGCCTCTTAGAGCTGAGGATTGTGCTGCTGGGGAACAGGGATGCTGGGAAGAGTTCAGCAGGAAACACCATCCTGAACAGAGAGGAGTTTGAGTTAAAGAGAACTGCTCAGTGTGTGAAGAGACAGGGAGAAGTAGCAGGGAGACACATCACTGTGGTTGAAGCTCCAGGATGGCGGACTAATAAACCTGTAGAGGAGAGCACTGAGTTACTGAAACAGGAGATTGTGCTCAGTGTGTCTCTGTGTCCTCCAGGACCTCATGCTGTACTGCTGATCATACGTGTGGACAGTGTTTTTAAAGAGAACTATAGAAGTGTGTTAGAAGGATATCTGAATCTTCTCACTGATACAGTCTGGAGTCACACTATAGTGCTGTTCACCTGTGGAGACTGGCTGGGAGACACACCCATAGAGCAGCACATTGAGAGTGAAGGGAAGGAGCTCCAGTGGCTGGTGGAAAATTGTGGGAACAGGTATCATGTTCTCAACAATAAGAACAGGAGTGATGACACTCAGGTCACAGAGCTGCTGGAGAAGATAGAGGAGATGGTGGCAGCAAACGGTGCACGCCATTTTGAAATGGACAGAAGGATTCTACAGGAGGTGGAAAATAAGAGGAGAGCAGAGGAAAAGAGAGTAAAAGAGAGGATGATGAAGGTCCAGAAACAGAGAGAGAGCATCAGATCATGGATGGGTGAGCCTTTAAATACTTACATTAGATAAAAATAATTTACTAAGTATTTGATGCCTAAGAGACCGTATGATAATTCAAACTGTAATTCCTCGATCTCTGAACTACAGACTTTACACATGTACACTCATCACTAAAAAAATATCTACAACCAGAAGGAGGTGTGGTGCGGTGCTGTTGGGAAGGAAGATAAATATCACCAGGAGCAATAAATGATAAATTTAGACTGATATGATCAATATTTATTGAACTATACAGAAGTCTGTCTCTCAGTATGGCATCAGGCCCGTGTGTTTGCTAATGCAATATGGCAGACGTCTCGGTATGGAGCTGTAGAGGCTCCTAATGGTGCCCTGTGATAATCCATCTTATGCAGCTTGAAAAGTCTCACGCAGTTCCTGCTGATTTTGCAGTAGGGGCGTAGGTGAGGTGACACCAGGCCTTTTGGATGTGTGACAACAAACCCTTTATTTTGGCGCTGACCACAGTGCTGCCACACACTTGGCCATCTGCCAATGGTACCGGCACTGACAGGATGACTCAGAGGGTATTACTGCTTGCTGAATGTCTGCAGTTGTGGCTGTCCATGTCACTCTATGCATGTGGGACAATCCGTTAGTTCTCCCTATTTGTGGTTTGTGTAGGACTTTCAGATCCTTCCTGTCGCTGGTGTCTATGCTATTGTAGTATCCACACAACCAGTATGGCATGCAATACGTCAATAAGACCATCCCGCTTCCAGTAGCCCCACAATACAATCCCTATTAAACTCTTCCAGCTGCTCGAATTGCTTTCAAACTCTTATCTGAGGCATACTTCGATACATAGGATGCTACAAAGACAACAGCACAAGTCAGAATGGAAAGCAAGCACAACAGAGAAGTCTTACATAGTCAGTCAGTTACAGCAGTAATACCTGTCCTTGCCTATGTTGCATGCGTGGCAGAACGTGAAACTTAAATCATTTGCATGTCTCATGATGTCAGACATACCAATTAAGTTTCATTTCTGTATATTGATTTTTTCTGGGTGTTGGTGTATTGTTTTGACAGGTGTATTTCCTAGTTATTGCTCAATAATTGACCTTTATCGCTAACAAAATAATACTTTCAGATTATTGCTTTACCAAAACAGTTTTATAAATTGCCTGTCACATCACAATATATAACAGAATAGGCACAATACTACTGTTTTGCCTGTATTTAACCGCATTACTGAATAATAACACGTGAAATTAATAAATGGGTAAGATGGTGTTAAGGTGTGAAATCTGTATGTAGCTGAGATGGCTTTGTTCAGTGTTCAGGGTATATGTTTATTCAGTGTTGTGCTGTCTATGTTTCTGTGTTTGGTAAATTGCATCTAAACCAGAGGTGTGCAGATCTACTTACCCAATTGAGCTTTCATGATTATCAGTAAGTGTAGTTTGAGTTTAGAACTAAATGTACAGTTTGTCTAAACTACAAAAACATTTCTGTGATTTCTGTCAGGGCTGTTTCACACAGACAGTAAGCAAGAGCACTCAGCTGTAACTGAATTTGTGTCAAACAGAATTTTTGACATAGAAAATGATTTTTACTTTTTCCTCACCTGTTCTTCACAGGTAACACACAACCTCTCTCAGAGCTGAGGATTGTGCTACTGGGGTACAGATATTCTGAGAGGAGTTCAGTAGGAAACACCATCCTGAACAGAGAGGAGTTTGAGTTAAAGAGAACTGCTCAGTGTGTGAAGAGACGGGGAGAAGTAGCAGGGAGACACATCACTGTGGTTGAAGCTCCAGGATGGTGGAGTAATGAACCTGTAGAGGAGAGCACTGGGTTACTGAAACAGGAGATTGTGCTCAGTGTATCTCTGTGTCCTCCAGGACCTCATGCTGTACTGCTGATCATACGTGTGGACTGGGAGTTTAAAGAGAATTATAGAAGGATATTAGAAGGATATCTGAATCTCCTCACTGATACAGTCTGGAATCACACTATAGTGCTGTTCACCTGTGGAGACTGTCTGGGAGACACACCCATAGAGCAGCACATTGAGAGTGAAGGGAAGGAGCTCCAGTGGCTGGTGGAGAAATGTGGGAACAGGTATCATGTTCTCAACAATAAGAACAGGAGTGATGACACTCAGGTCACAGAGCTGCTGGAGAAGATAGAGGAGATGGTGGCAGCAAACAGTGGACGCCATTTTGAAATGAACAGAAAGATTCTACCGGCGGTGGAGGAGAAGAGGAGAGCAGAAGAAGAGAGGGTGAAAGAGAGGATGATGAAGGTGCATGGGAAGATGAATAAGGTACAACTCAGATCATTAACTGGTGAGTGTTTCTTTTGACATAATTAGAACAGAAATATTTATTAACTCCTCAGTGCCTAAGAGACTGTATGATTGTTCACATTAATTCCTTGTTCTCTTAACTAAAGCAATAGTTTGTTTATTTTCATGTTAAGATTAAGTAGTAACGTTAATAACTAAGTGAATAGGTTTAATAATAATCATTTATAGGCTTTCTATACATATTATTTAAACATAATGCAACAGGAGCTCAGTTTTCATGATTCAACAATAAGAAGGAGACTGGGCAAAAATGGTATCCATAATAGAGTTCCAAAGAGGAAAAAGCCACCGCTGACCAAAAAGAACACAAAGGTTCATTTTACATTTGCCAAAAAACATCTTGATGACCCCCAAAACGGTTATTTTCATACATCATCCTGACAGTCAAACATGATGGTGATAGTGTAATGGTCTAGGGCTGTTTTGCTGCTCCAGGCCCTGCATGACTTGGGCCGGGTTGGTTTGGTTAGCTTTTTTCCATTATTAAATAAAATCATCATTAAAAAAAAAACACCTTTTGTATTTACTTAGGTTACGTTTGTCTGATATTCAAATTTGTTTGACAATCCAAAACATTTAAGTGTGACTAAAAAGAATTCGGTAAGGGGAAAATACTTTTTCACAGCACTGTATGCTGAGATTTACCTTATGCTTTGACTTATACCAACTCGCTGCATTTGCTATACAGATGTTTTAGTATTTTGTTGCTGTAATGTGATTGTATGTCTTTGTGCTTATAGTCCCGCAGCTCTTCACTGTCCACTCATTCTGAAAGACTGAAAAAAAGGCTTTACTTTATCAGTATGGCAAACTTCAGGTTACAGTTTTTCATTTATGCCTTCTAACTTTTCGCTTAACATCAAACAATGTGAGTGAGCAACACCAGCAACAATAATCTAAATGCTACTATTAAAAGTGAATTTATGCATCTTAATGAGGCAGCCCCACCTAGTTTTAGATATTTATGTGGTTCTAAGCTGACAGAGAGTGGTTTTGGGGTAGCTAGCTCTAAAAGTGTAAAAATTAACCTATGTACATTACACGCTTTTGCATATATGGCTCTAAAGGCGTCTGGATCCACAACCGTGACACTGATGATGGTTTATAGGCCATATACTGTAGTAATTAAAGGTAACAGAGTGAAGAAAACCCTTATTGATGAAACCAATTTTATCCTGGAAAAAATCTAGAAAAGCAGTAATTTTTTCAAGTGAGGAGGAAAGCACATAGGTGGGATATTCAAGTACTTTGCCGACTGTGGAGAAAAGTCATTTGGGATCATAGTCAGACCCACTGATTATGAGTAGTAAGCGGAACAAGCTGCATATAATTTGATCATATAAAACAAAAACCAAGGAGACTACACTAGGGGACAGGGCTAGACAACAACAGACAAAGAAACTTACTGAGAAATACACTGAACCACAACGAGGCAAGGGACCAGTAGGGAGACAAAACACCCAACAAGAACAAAGGGCAGACACCGGGTATATAACCACTAGGGCTGACGAGAGACACCTGGGAAGGGGCGGAGCTAGAACAGAGACCAAACTAGAGGGGCGGAGACAGGAGGAGCACAGGACCCAAATAAACAGAAGCACATAGACATGACAGGACATGGCAGGGTGTGACATCAGCCTTAAACCCACTGAACCAGGCCCACAGTCCTCACTGTCACTCTGTGTTTGTAATTTAATAAATCAATTAATAAAATAATAAATTAATTAAT
The DNA here is from genome assembly GCA_024036415.1 of Prochilodus magdalenae. NCBI lineage: Eukaryota > Metazoa > Chordata > Actinopteri > Characiformes > Prochilodontidae > Prochilodus > Prochilodus magdalenae. Next base: position 111,586 of record JAMWET010000172.1, on the reverse strand, counting down.
AAAAGTCAGCCATCTCTGCTAATTGTTATTATTGTATTTGTTGTTGATGATACCTCAGTCTGTCCTCTATTGCATGAAACCTTGGTGTCCTGTTTGACCCATATCTCAGCTTAGATATTAAGAGACTCCACCCTCTGCTGTTAGGACATAGTAAAGTGTAAAGTTTGAAACACACTCATCACAGCTGTTTATAACAACTTAACCACCAAGTAACACACGACTATTGCACTCATTCAGAACGTAAACACTCTAACCTGAAACCCAAAACTGTCTTTGGCTATGAGTTACGGGAAAGTTCACATACACAGTGAATGTATTGTTTTTTAGTTTCCTTACATTTTTATTACGTTGTTAGATTGCAGTTTTTCAGGAACTTACAGTTTATGAATTGATAAAGTGGTTTATTTGTAAATACAGATGGTCAGAGAGCAGTCTAATTTTGAAGCTGCAGACTGAGCTGTGATTTAGTGATAAACACATGTTTTATACAGATACAGATCTTACAAATACCTTGTGGCTAGGTGTAATGTCAAGCTCCCAACAATTTACATGATCCAGCAATAAATGACTAATTATGGACCTATGATGCGAAGACCATAGAATCAGATTGTGTAGTTCCACTTAGTTAGTTCCTTTTTTTCAGTAAAATATTTGTTTAATATTTTCAAATGATAAGTTTTCCTACAGTTCAAGTATATTAATGAGGAACATGACCTACTATATGATCAGTTCTATTTTAATAATTTACATTTTAATGTTTTAATTTGATTTATTTGCTAATGTTTATTTATTAATTTCATTTTATTTGTTGTGTTGGTGACCGCATATGTGCTGTTTTGATAAGTTGCATCTGTAATTTTAGATTGTTAACATTTTATCTTAGACTGACAGACTGAGAGTTACTCAAACATGGAAACCTTACAGATTTCAACTCCAATCTTTTAACTAATAACAACAAATCTACCACCAACAGCAAGAAAATCTAATTAAAGATAACAAATAATCGAATCATCTAAATGAAATCACATCTTTAGCCTTAGATTATTTATCAGTTGTTTAGTATGCATTATTAAAAGGCTTATCATCTAATAGATCAAAATATTGTGCCAAAGAGCAGCACACACATTCACACCTAGGAGGCATTTCCAATTCACTTGACTGCATGTCTTTGGACTGTGGGAGGAAAATCACACAGACACGGGGAAAGCATACAAACTCCACACAGAAAGCATCCCAGATACACCAGCCAGGGATTAAACCCAGGCCCTTTCTGTGAAACAACAGTGTTCCCCCTGTGCTACTGTGAGGCCCCTTATATTTATATGACTTCTATTTTTATTTTTTTAGGTGTTTAGATGATCTTTTGGTAACTTATTTTGTTAGCTATTTGGTAAAAATAGACGTGACTAAATTTGGAGAAATCTTAAACCTAATTGTTTTTCATTTATGACGTCAAGTTCACTTCAGTAATAATAATTAGTGCTTGATAATGACACAGTGCTGCTTGTCAAATTGTGAAATTAATATAAACTGTTTCTTTTTTACTCCCAGAGGCTAATGATATGAGATCAAACATATGGTCTCCAGCAAGTTATATGTACAATTTTAGATCAGGATTTGGCGACAGTTATGCTTATGGATTATCACCTGCCATGGTATATCAGGCTGTACAAAATCTTAAGATACATGATCCGAGAATGCGTTCAGGAAACAGAATACCCAGAAAGACATCTTCATTGCAACCTTTAAAAAGGTGAGTGTATCAATGTAATGATCTTAAAGAATTTAAGGATTACAATTGTACAGATGTTTTTACCTAAGTTGGGATTGATGGTGCAGAACCCTAGTAAAAGGGGACACTGGAAATAATAATTTATTATTATGGGTTTCATATCATGGCATTTTACCTCTGTTTCAAATGTTGTGTTCCATTAAAAATGAAATACTTAAGACTGCCTGTTTGCACTGCAGGCCAAGTTGTTTTATGTGGTGCTTATACTAATTAAAAAGTAGTCTGGGGAGTAACAATAGAAGCAGTATTTTTCATCAATGATTGTTTTGTTAGCTCAATCTGTGACAAACTTAGCCTAACCATCTGAAACAAACTAAGATGTCATTATTATTTGCATCACTATGTATTTCACTAATTTGCAGTTTGGCATGTCCCTTTCAGAGTCCCTCTGTCCCAGATGCAAGCAATGTAAATACAGTATATTAGGTGGAGCCCTCACCACTGATGTACTGGAACAAACAAACAAAAAATATTTTTCATTTTTTCATGCATACCCAGGAAAAGTTTCAGCTGTGTCTAGAACAACCAATTACCATGCATTTACGCTACAAAAGATGCAGCAGAGCAGTATAATAGAGTTCGTGAGATCAGAGGCAGAGGGGAAACCCGGAAACATGGCAATTTCCATATCTATTGTGTTTTAATGTGGTGCCTTCATGTATTTAAGACAGATTACAGACTAACATTAGAGGTAAAACCTTTTCTCTTGGAAAAAGATCATTGATGTGTTTGCTCAATCTGTGACAAGGTGAGAAAGGAAGCCTGTAAATGTAATATAAGCCTGTCGAATCAGCCATATCAGTTAGAATGTGTCTTTATTTCTTGTGTGTTTGGTTAATATTGCCAGTTTACTGTACCATTTTCTGAGGAGATCCTGAGCTACTTTTAAAGGTGGCAGCAATGTAAAAACTTGACATTCTCAGCAATGTAACTAAATCTCATTTTCAGCATATCTGCTTAAACATTTTGGTATTTCTTGTTTGACTTTTTTGACTTTTATTTTTACTGGGAAAGGTTTGCTGAAGACCCTTACTCACAATTAATGAAAATAATTCAACAATGAATAAATGTTTAAAGTTTAACACCGTGTAATGGGCCTGAGCTGCCTGGGTTGGGTGACTAATGCCAAGACCTGCCTGACTCAGTCCAGCTGTCCCCTAGTGTAATTCTTACAAGCTCTTGCTCACAAAACAAAGCTCATGGCACCACTGAGCATTTCATCATGTGACGACACTGACATTTAAGTGGGCAGCACCAAACCCAAAATCACAGTAAAGCAGCTTGGCTTCATTACTTTATACTTCATTAGTGGAATGATGTCAAATGACAGATTAGAGGTATTAAAAGCCCCTTCATTTTAACCTCACTGTACCTTAACCAAACATTTATTGCAAATTGCAGTTGTGTTGTCCTCTGCTTACACAGTGAAAAACTCCCACACAGCAGACATTTTCACTCTACGGCGCAGGAACAGAAGTTTACATGCGTCAGTAGCAAATGACTGTCTTCTTTTGTAAACTTGAACAGTTTAAAATAGACTGGGATAACAGTTGCTTAATAGATATTTGAGTGAGTGAAAGCTTACATAACTAATATATGTGCAGAATAAATGCAGTGCTGCATGAGGAGGGAAAGGGAAATGATACCTTATATACTGTATATCGAGGCTAATCGTGGGTCAGTGCAGCTGAGGACGTAGAATTGGAGGAAACGGAGAAAGACTAACAGGCTGCCTGGGTGGAACTTGCCATAATGACATTTTAGGTCACATTTATGTATAAATTAACATATTTCTGAATAATTAATGAATGCTCAATGCTCTGTACCACATTTGCAGTATCTGTAGGACATTTTGGATTCCCTTTAGTTCTTAGAGGTTTTCCGACTACTGTTTGGACTCAGATTTCTGTAATTCTGTTTTTTGGCAATATCTGTTATAAAAACGGGTATACTAATACCAATAAAACATAATTTGAATATCATTCTAGATCACCATACACAGGCACCTCAACAATTGGAAATGTGTCCATAAATAAACCAGATTTCTACTCAGGTGAGTCAACACACGATAAAATTCTTTATTTTATCTAAACATTTTATTTCATTTCTTTAATAATTTGTAATCCATAATCCACGTAATCTCCATTGTCTATTTTGCCAGTTGTTGGAAATGGTTCAGATGTTTTCCAATGTCACAAATTCTCTCTTCAGTACAGAGAAATTCTCAGAGTCAGTACAACAGCTTCAGCCTGCAGCCTTTATAAACTGCTCTGCATAGTTTAAAATTTATCTTAAATGTTAAGAAAAAAGTGTATGGTCTTCTTAAAAGCAGTTTTTGATTATCTGACCATTTCACGTACAACCATGCTATGCTGGATGTTCTAAAACGGAAGGAAGTAAGCCAGACTAAAACAACTGATCTTGAAGGGTGTCCTCAGTGGAACAACACCTAAGTAAACAGATTAAAATAAGGCTTAGAGGGAGCCTCAATAGCAACATGTGTGGAGGACTCTGAACGCAGCTAAGTCTAGATGCAGATGTGGATCTTCAAACACAAATGGAGCAGAGGTCACTAATTTTCAAGCTGCAAAGGTCCTCAAAAATACAAAATGCTTCCAGGTATCTTACTTTGCAAGGATAAGAATTTAATGGGACAACTTAACCCAGCTTTACAACACAGTGAGTAAGGCAGCAAGAGATAAGAAAAAAAGCCCTCGCAGTCACAGGATTTTGGCAGCAGGTAGTTAGTATATCATAAAAACAAGGCTACAGTGGTGAGAGACAGGCTCCATTGATTTTGCCAACAGCACACATACAGTAGGGCAAAAAGTATTTAGTCAGCCACTGATTGTGCAAGTTCTCTTACTTAGAAAGATGAGAGAGGTCTGTAATTTTCATCATAGGTACACTTTAACTATGAGAGACAAAATGGGGAAAAAAATTCAGTAAACGACTTTGTAGGATTTTTAAAGAATTTATTTGTAAATTATGGTGGAAAATAAGTGTTTGGTCAATAACAAAGGTTCAACTCAATACTTTGTAACATTGTCTTTGTTGGCAATGATAGAGGTTAAACATGCCCTGTAAGTCTTCACCAGGTTTGCACACACTGTAGCTGGTATTCCGGCCCATTCCTCCATGCAGATCTCCTCTAGAGCAGTGATGTTTTGGGGCTGTCGCTGGGCAACATGGACTTTCAACTCCCTCCACACATTTTCTATGAGGCTGAGGTCTGGAGACAGGCTAGGTCACTCCAGGACCTTGAAATGCTTTTTACGGAGCTACTCCTTCGTTTCCCGAGAGGTATGTTTGGGATCATTGTCATGCTGGAAGATCCAGCCACGTTCATTCTTTAATGCTCTCACCGATGGAAGGAGGATTTGGCTTAAAATCTCACGATACATGGTCCCGTTCATTCATCCCTTAACAACGATCAGTCGTCCTGTCCGCTTTGCAGAAAAACAGCCCCAGAGCATGATGTTTCCACCCCCATGTCTCACAGTAGGTATGGTGTTCTTGGGATGCAACTCAGCATTCTTCTTCCTCCAAACACCACAAGTTGAGTTTTTACCAAAAAGGATAGAAGAGCTTCTTAAAGAAGTTACAGGTCTGTGAGATACAGAAATCTTGCTGGTTTGTGGGTGACTAAATACTTATTTTTCACCATAATTTAGAAATAAATTCTTTAAAAATCCTACAATGTGATTTCCTGGATTTTTTTGAAGTTGAAGTGTACCTATGATAAATTACAGACCACTCTCATCTTTCTAAGTAGGAGAACTTGCACAATCAGTGGTTGACCAAATACTTTTTTGCCCCACTCTAACTAGGCTTTCTCTATTTATTTGTACTTTATATGTTTGCTTTTATACAGAAAAGGTGCTTGCTATTGATAATGTGGGTTTTTGTGATTTGATGGAAGACTTTAGCCCAGCATCTTCACAGCATCTGAACACTGAACAAGTGAGTGCATTTGTACAAATTCCACACTCCAAGGGGTCTGCTGTGAGTGGTCATCTGATGATATAGAAAATTATTAATATTATAATTATCTGACCTTTCATCACAGTTTACAAAGGTGTCAAAGTATTAAAGACATTGTATGTAAATGGTAAACATTTTGCGTAGCATGTATTCTGAATCTATATAATTTGAAGGTTTCTGAAAAAAATATTTTTGACACTTTGACATCACTTTCTACAATTAATCAGTTTTGCGTTGCAACCAACATAATGGGAAGCTACAGCTACTACTGTTTATGGTAGCTATACATGTAAACACAGATGGTTTCACTGAAGTACTCATGATTATAGCTTGGAGTCACTGGCAAGTTATTGAAAGAACTTTGCATAGAACAAACAAAACTTTGCATAGAACATAAAAAAGGTCTATCTATAAAAAAACATGGTTGTTGAGAAAAAGGTGATTTAATTATTTAGTGTTTTGGTGAACAGTAGCATATTTGTTAAGGCTAGCTCCTCTAAGCCTGTTGACTGTCAAGCTGTTAAAAAAATTATGTAATGTTTTTATACATTTTTTTTTATCTCATGTACATGCAGTGCATTCCTTCCTGCATGTAACTTATGATAGGAACATGCTGGGAACTTGTAAAACTGAAGCTACTATGCATGTCTAAAAAAAATTTAAACTGGAGCTTGGTTAACTACAATTTTCTAACATTGATATTTCGGTGTACATTACTTTTTTCTGAATTTTCCATAGTTGTCTACAGCTTCTGAAGAATGTGTTCCTGAAGTGACTGAAAACAATTTTGAAGTTAAGAAAAATAACTCATACAGGTACCATGTTTTTTCATGACAGTCCTCGTGGCTTATTGACATTAGTCAACCAAAAACAGTACAGGCAGTTTGAGAAAGATGTATTTGACACGCTTTGTCTGACATCTCTTCAGGTTTCTGTGCCCTCATGCTGGTGAGTTTCAGTGCCATCTAACCAATCTGATGTTTGGGATGGAGGGTAAAGGGGAGGTGAATTACAGAGTAGAGTCATGGGATACCCGACGGTTGGATGGCTTAGGTCAGATGCAGCCTGCAGGACCTCTGTACAATATCGAGTGCTTTGAAGGTTCAATTAGTTATCTCCACCTCCCACACTGTGAGATACAATATGGTAGGTTCCAGTTTTTCATGAGAATTTATTTCATGACAAATAATATTTTTTAGTGATTTTTATAGTGATTTTTTGTGATGTTGTTTTGCACTTTGATATATAAATAGCAATAATATTAGCAATAATAATTACAATTACAAATGAAATGTTATCTGTCACCCTCAAATAAACTGTAATCTTCTTCGGATTGTTCATTTGTTGCAGAAGAAAATCAGGTTGAGTGGGCTGTGGCACATTTCACTGAAGATAATATAGAGATCATTAAGCCACTGCATGTGACAAACACACATGTAATTATTGCAATCCAAGGCCTTTCTGTTTTTGGCCTAATCGCCAAGATATTTTCTGTAAGGGCCATCAGGGCTCAAGTGCTTCTCTTTTACAAATTGATACCAGGCCGGCAAAATCTGAGAGAATTGCATGTCCATTTGCTGCCAGGGAACGTGCCACTCACAGAGGTAATCCAGACTGGTTTTAAGACCTATACACAACATTCTCGTACAAACAGGAAATGTCGTTTGTATGTATTATATTAGAGACTTTCTTTAAACTTTTCATCTAGTAATCTCTTTAGTGTTATTTTAAAAAGATCAAGACTTGTTTAAAGTCACCCTAAATTCTAAATCTTTCTGCATGTTAAGGTGAAGAATCAGTATATGGATTTCACAAATATAAGAACCAGCTCCAAATGTCAGCTAACACCTGGAAAAAACTACAAGCCATTCTGTGACCCTTATGTGCCCCAGCCAAAGGTAAATTAGAGCCTGCATCTTGATTTTAACCAGTGTCATTAACAAAAAATCAAACAGTACAGAAGATTTTACAAGCTGATCCGTTTTTTACATGCTGAAATATTCAAGCTGAATTTATTTTCTAAGGTTGAGACTTTTGAACAAGAATACGATCAAAACTACCATCCTGCATTTGTGGTGCATGCTGAGGCTGAGAGTATCACAATAAGCCTTTTGGATGAAAACGACACAGAAGTGTGGGAACCCCGTCAGCTCTTTCTTACAGGTAAGATTGTATGTTTACTGTGGTAGTATTTCATTATTATTTCGGCTGTTTTCATTTCCAGATATTATGTCAATTTCAATTCAGCTGTATTTGTGTGCTTTTTTTTGCAGTGGGCATTGTCACAAAGCAGCTTTATTGAAATACAAAGTTTTAAAGAAAACCAAACTTTTTAAAAAGTTTAAAAAGAAATCTTGAAAGGACATTATGCATAAAGATTAAAATCTGTCAATGAATGACACAATAGTACAATAATAATACAATAGTGAATACCGAATAAACAAAAATCTGGGAGTGAGGAGGTTGAAGTAGAACAGATGGAGTGATCAATGTGTGATATGTTGTCAGTGCTAAACAGTGCTGTTCCTATTTTGCCATTTTAGATCTTGGTGAAGAGGTGGACACATACAAAATGGATTCAGCAGGTAAGACCTCATCACTCACAGTAGCCTACATTCTGCAATGTACTGTGTTATTGTTAGCTTCATAATAGATTGTAGACTGTTTTTGAAGTAAAAGCATTTTATTGTTGATTATGTACTATATATGATACAGCACTGATTAATAACCACCCCCCATGCTGACCCATTAGAAATTCAGAGCTGTTATTTAGTTATTTATATACCATGAAACGCACCACTTAATCCCACATTTAGTTTTGTCATACATATATAAACAATGTTTCTTCTGTTTGAATTGCAGCACGATTGAGTGAATTCTTATATTGTATGTATGCTGTGTAAAACTTCATAAATTCATTAGAATTTCTATTTGAATTAAAGGTGCTGAATTTGTGGATGAAAACAGGCACAAACTCATTCAGAAAGTTTCCTCAGTTATGGAAATTGCAGACTGTCTACAAAGCAAAAACATGATAACTGCCGAAATGTACAGCAACATTCAAAGCGCAAAGACATCTCAGGAACAAATGAGGATCTTGTACAGTGCTCTAGACTCAGGAGGAACAGCTGTGAAAGAAGAATTCCATCAAATCCTTAAACGGAAGCTTCCCTTCTTAGTGGATGAATTGAAGGGTGGTCTCATCAAAGCTTAAAGAAGTTTTACACAATCTCTCCAACAGCTACAAGGCTGTGTTGGTAATTTTTCAGGGATTACACTGTGAATGTAAAATCATTAAGTTTAAGGTATAAATTTTTGGTATTTCGCATTTTTCCTCTCTAATTTAATTTGGTCACAATTGTGTACCTTTTGCTTTACTGACTTGATGACAACCTGATTAAGAAATTTGGGTAATGTTGTTGTTAATAAAAATAATAACAACAACAAAATAATAATAATAATAGGTGGTATTTTTGTCAATTAATTAATTATTGAATGTTTATGTAAATAATTGAATGTTTTTACACTTTCATTTAAAATCTTTGCCTATATTTTACCTAACAAGTAAGCCGGTAGTGTGTTTGCTATTTTTTTTTTGCTAAAACAAAAATCAATCAACAAACTAACTTTGATTGTCAATGTAAACTGCTGATGACTGTCGTTATCTAGGACCCACATTTTTTAAAATCCTTTTTTCATTGAGAACCATGTATTTGAGATTGACTAAAATACATAGGCGGTAACTATGTTTACAGGCAAGTTACAAGAAATCTAAAGATTTATAATATGAAACAAAAACCTTCTGAACTACACTTGTCTCAGTTTCTTGCTGGAAATAAAACCTAAACTGCCAAAATGTATTAGTAAAATTTCTAAGCAGCATACATTGTTTTAAGTCCTGCAGGCATTACATCAGCGCTGTGCAGGACCACATTAGAATGATCAAAACCTATAAAACACAGTTGAACAAAACCATAGCCACAACAAGCAACAGTTGTAACAGGTTGTTGAGTGTGATTTTCAGGTCCAGCTTTATAAAGTATGGTCATTTGTTTGGTCTTAATTTGCAAAAACATAAAATTGGGTCCTTTAAAGAGTATATACACCCTGGATTTTAAAAAATGCACATTATGGGCTGGATTGTAATCGTGTGCAAGGGCCAGGGCAGTTGTCAGTGACAAATGGTGGGGTATTGGGAAGAGATGTCAATATTAGCCATTGTACTTGTTAGCCTCAAGCTAAACATGGACATCGCACAAACATCTAACGTTAGAGATGAATCTCAGCAGCACCACTTAATCTACATTTAACAGCACCCACACTAAATAATGGTAAATGTAACAGACCAAAATGGCTGTTTAAGAAAGCACACCTAATGAAACAGCAACCCTGTACATTCAAACATGGATTTATAATTTTTTCTTGATCCAGGAGTTCATACTTTTGAAAGAACAAAAAAATTTAAGGAACCTACTACGCTTGCAGCTGATGCTATAGTTTGTAAAAACCAATGCTTATCGCACTGATGTGGACATCCTTACAGCTAGATATGAATAAAATAGAATAAGTAGTGTTCACTTGCAAGAAGGAGTTACAATTTGACGTAGTGTAAGAAGTTGGTCGTTCTTTTATTCATCAATATAAAACAAACTATTGATACAAAAGACAGATCATTCAAAAAGACAGTGGCCGATGTCTTCTCTTTCCAGTTGAATGGTCATCTGTTGAGGTGGCTCAGGGGCTACCTGCTCCAACATACTGCCACCTAAGGGGTCTTGCCACAGACATCTTCGTGAAGTGCAACTCAGTTGCCAACTTATCCATTTCTCAACACAAGACTTCACAAAGTCATTATATACAGACTTTTAAGAAGTCCCCTAAAAATGTCATTTTCCCACCATAATCAACTGGTGTTAAAACGTCAGTCTGGAATCCAAGCCAGAATCCATTTTAACAGTGTCAATTTAAGTATGTTGATGTTATCTTCCATATCTCTCTTTTTGTTAGGATTCCTAAACTGCAACCCAGTTTCTTTAATTAGCATTAGTATTAACTTTTATTGGAACTGTGTTAACTGAATTATGTTTCTCTCTTTTTGTGTAACCATGCCATTCCTTATTCTCATGTAACCTCTTAGCAGTAGGATTGTTAAAGGTTGATATGTTTCTTGAAAGCCTAATGCAAAAATGTGTATACTTATAAACCATAGGAAATATAGAATGCATAAGGTTTTAGATTAATTCATTGTATATTCTTTTGATATTCTGGTTAACCATATAAATGCACACATTCTACACATTAAAAATATGGTTTTATTTTAATGATACAACCATGCTTTGAAATTCTCAAGTTTTTGTGACGGTGACACACTTATGTGGAAGAATAAGCAGACTAAGTGCTTATGCATGAGTAAGTGACCACTGACCACTCCTCTAGTTCCATCTTCAGGGCCCTTAAATGCACTCATGTCACACACATTAAATGTGAGAAGTGAGTTATATTTAGAAGCTCTCTGTGAGTTCTTATCCAGGAGTTCTCTCCTCACATGTGTGAAGTATGAGTTCTTGAAGGCTCCCGAGGGGACATGTTCAACAATGAGTATAACAATGAGCCTATATAACAGGAGCTTTTGAGGATGCTTAATCTTTACTTTACATGATGTTTACTGCAGTTATCCGCTTACTGAAACTTTACAAGCACGACTGAATTATATTTCTGTGCATAAACTTATTACATACAAAAAAGCTAGCGAAGACAAACTGAAGGCTCTTACAGCCTCTGTAAGCTGTGTCCATGTGTTTTTGTGAACTAGTGTTACCTAAGCTGGCTAAACAATGTAATACTACAGAATGAAAGCTACAGAATCCCATACAATGCAGTTTGTCAGTCGTGATGTGAATTTCATTAAGAATTTTATATTGTAGTGTAACTGCTGTTTTGAATTGCCAGTCATAGCAGAGAATATATTACTACATTTATTACTACATTTACATCCAGTTATGCTCACAAGCTTATTTTATATCTGTTGACCATTTTTTAATCAGTAAAAATATGGTCTTTCATTATTATCAGTGTGTATTTTTATGATATTACTTGACATGGTTTAAGACAATGCTGGTTACTACTCTTTGACTCCAAGCTGAAATTCAAAAGGGTTAATTGATGATTAAAAACATGGGATAGTTCAATAATGGGGTATGTTCTGAAAGATATATTGACAGTTTGTTGATTTTATGGTTTTGCCTATGAATGGGATCCTGTTAAGAGTTTTTCTGTATCTAACCATTTTCTAATGTAAAGTAGCTGATATGATTAAAAATAATTATAAAAATCTGGATCATCAAGACCCCCCCTCCCAAATGTTTAGGTTTTTTGAAATTTGATCATTTAATTCTGGCTTTTTTTTGTTTCCAGTAAAACAGCTTTGTTGAAGAAGGAGAAAAAGCTAGTTGGGTGGTGTAACAGGGGTCATGGAAAACAGATACGTTTATACTGATCTTTATGGTTTGGGGAGATGTCAGTACCAAGATACTTAAGGGACTGTGCTGCAGATTTAAATGCTCTGTCCCTGACCTCCCAATCAAACCCATCTAAAGGCAGAACCTCTGATTTAGACCAGTTAATGGTGTACCCAGACACATTGCTGTAATTGTTCATTTTATTTTGGTGTTTGAGGGAGGTGAAGAGAGAGAACCATTCCACTCCATCGAATGCCTTTCCAGCATCCAAGAAAGTTACTATAAATGGTGTCTTGTTTGAGGTGTTGCTGTTGTACATGTTTATTAAATTAAAAAAAGTGTTTTTTTGTGTTTTATATATAAGATAATACTTCAGTGAAGAGAGCTCTTTAAGAGCATAATGGTTATAAGTATAATAGCGCCTCTTCTTCCTGCGAAGGCTCAGGAAGTTTGGTCTGCCTCCTGACATCCTCACCAACTTCTACAGACGCACCATAGAGAACATCCTCATGGCCTGCATCACTGTCTGGTATGGCAACTGTACTGCCTATGACCGCAAGGCCCTAAAGAGTGTGGTGAGGACGGCGGAGTCCATCATAGGTAGCAAACTTTCAGACTTACAGGACATCTACCAGTCCCGCTGCCCGAGGACATCTACCAGTCCCGCTGCCTGAGGAAAATCCGGAGGATCCGGTTGGACTCTAGGAACTTAGCACATGGTCTGTTCACCTTACTGCCATCTGGCAGGAGGTACCACAGAATCCAGGCCAGAACAAACCGGCTAATGAACAGTTTTTACCCACAAGCCACAGGTTCCTGAACAAGCTGTGAGCCTTTCACCAATACTACTGCACTCACTGAGTCACTTTAAACAACAGACATATATATATATAAATATATCTCTCATACTATCTCTAATATCTCTTTATTTTAATATGTTTAGTATGTATATAGTGTTGTCCTGCTGTAGAGTGTCTACCTGTGTCTCACCACAAGCATTTCAATGCATAAATGTCCTGATGTGCAAATGACACATAAACCTAAACTTGAAACTTGGCTAATCTGTCTTGGGAAATTTTCCACTGATGTACGGGAATATTTATGTTAAATAAATAAACCCTTATAACCCTTTTAATAAATTTGCAAAAAATCTCACATTCTTGTTATGGGGTATTGAGTACACATTGATTGGGAAAGCTTGAATTTCTGTTTATTTTAGCACAAGGTCTTAACATGACAAAAATTATGAAGAATTATCTTCCCCTGGCTTATTCTCCTTGGTTTTCCCCTGGTGATCTCTGGTTTTCGACCCTCGCCCTGTTCCTAGGGAACTCGATCTAGTCTAACTCCTGAGTGTTTGTTGTTTCGCCAGACCCAGCTTGTGACCAAATTAACCTTTCTGTTACTGTGACTCAGCGCGCATCGCGTCCAATCCTTTGCCGCCTGACAGTGTAATGGTCTGATATGAACATAGTTGTGCCTGTGACATACAGTATATAGATACAGTGAAGGTGGGTGTATTTTTCATAAAAGTCCACTATTTGAATTGGTTGTTATTAGTTTGTATAAGTGTTGGATGGATGCATGCACTGCTATTAGGAATAGACTATGTTATGCAATTACACTGCAGGGCTTAGCGATGTGCGTGTGTGTGTGTGCGTGTGTGTGTGTGTCCGTCCGTAGTACAAAACCAAACATGAAACATGTCTGGGTGGTCTGGACGAGTGCATTTTAGTGGATGATGTGGGAAGTTTTGCTATTCATTATGTATCTTCGGTTATGTGTCCTTCTAACACTCAAAAACATAACCTGCTAAAAATGTCAAATATTGTTTAACGAAATTCTTTTACTTTTTAACAATATGTATTTTTAAGGGGGTGGACTTTTATATTTCAGCCTAGAAGAAAAGCCTGAGGGCATCAAGAGCATCAATATTCACCATAAGCTGTGTCCCCTGTCACATGGATGATATTATATACTGTAGATAATGAGATATTTAAAGGTTTTACAATTTTATGTTGAGGAACATTTTTCTGAAATTGTTTCATAATTTTTAAACACAGTTTTTTGCAGATTGATGAGCCTCAGTCCACCTTTGCTTTTAAGAGACTCTGCCTCTTTAAAATGGTCTTTCTATACCCAGTCATGTAACCGTAAACCTCCAGGTGTTTTTTGTAGTAGAACCACTTACTTTTTTGTTTATCCTGTCCCAACTGTAATGAGATGAACTGCTGCCATCAATTCTATGCTAGAAGTGAATTCATAGGTACTAGTTGTATACTAATAGCCAATGTTTAGTTTATTGAAGTATACTTTGATGCTCTTAGTTTACACTGTTAGTTAAATGATGTAATACTGGTCCACTTCTTCATTTATGAAAATCTACTTTAAGCATTGCTGAAATTGTAAGTACTAGAGTACTTTAAATTGTAAGAGTACTAGAATTTGAGTTTACTGTTGTATCCATTTATATCCGTATGTGGAACCTTTGCAGAATGCTGATGTTATTTAACATATACAAGTTTCTTACTTACATCTTATTTACAGGAAAAAAATCTTTGAAACTTAACACTGAAAGTTCCATTAAGGAACCAAAAGTGGGCCTTCTATGGCATTACGCCAAAAACAAAAGCTCCATTGTGAACCTAAACCATGCACCCTTTGGAAAGTCGAGGGACTGTATGTGTGTGTGTGTGTGTGTGTGTGTGTGCGCGTGCGCGTGTCTATGTGTGAGTGTGTGAGTGTGCAAAAGGAAGAGGGACTTGTTGCTTACATGCTTATGTGAATAGCCCTTGTAGAAGTGGGTTATTTCCTCTAAACACATACACTGAAGTCATTATGCCAGTGTCACCATAGGTCAAACAAATCAAATGACTGATGGTTTTGTGGTGGCCATTGTCTGACTCACTGCATGTTTGAAGGGTGTAAATGTATTGTGATCATAATTACATTAGCTATGCAGATTTTGCCCTGCAGTAAGAAGTGTGTAAGAAGGCATGGAGTCCATAACTTCCATATGAGTTCTTTCTAGGAGCACCAAATGGAGTACAATTTAAAATATTTTATTATTAATAAAAATATGTAATAATACAGTGCTGACTAACTAGAGCATCAAGGTTTATTGATATAAGACTGATCTATTCAATAGCGTAACCAAAGTTTTTCCTACAATTAAACAGTATGTCAGTAAAAGATTAAACAATGAAAAGATGATAAAAGTAAGTCAACAGAAAATACTCCTTTTGACACGTTAATGTTTTTTTTTTGCATCAAGAGTGCTGGAGCTGGCAACTTTTTTCTCATACGTATGCACTTCCTGATTTAAAGTGATCACTTTTTACAGAACTGCTGCCAGCTGGAAATCCTCAGAACTTACTTGTAAACAAAGGGTAAGTTTTTTTTCAACTCATGTTTACACTACACTGTAGAGTTTAGAAGAAATCAAGCTATTTAGTTTTAAATACATATTAATGTTTTAAGTACAGGCAATTTAGTACAGAACTGTGAAATGTGTTTGTAATATTTTTGTACACAATATAAACTAATTTGGATATAAACTTTTGGATTAAGATGTGATTATTTATTTCTCTACTTAGTAGTTTATTTATTTGGGGCAGGCTTGATAATGTTTAGTATCCAGGTATCATGGTAATATTTTTGTATCATATATAATCTAAAAATTAAAGCTGTTTTTACTAGGATGTTAGTTGTGCATGCAAATATATATATTTTTATTGAGTCATACTTAAACAGGACACTGTTTTCTAGGCTTTGCGAGTTTCTGTGTGTGTGTGTGACAGACCTTTGTAGCTTACATATCAGACAATAACTTTTGCTTTGAAAAACTATGTACTCTTTCATTGTTACCATCATTTGGTTTTAAAATTAAATGTTTATATTTAAACTGATTCCTGTAATATGTTACAAAATGAAGGGTTAGAAGTAGTTTGACTGGGTACATTGTGAAAGTCTGGACCTTTGTAGGTTTTTTTCACTGATCTTCATTAACGAGATTTTATGTAAAAACATTACATTATAAATTGCAACTAAACTGTTGTTGATTAATGGAAATTTATAAAGGCCACTGTATACATAAGCCAGTTGAGCTCATTCATGCAAGAGGCCAAGGTATATGAGGAGCCACTTCATATGACACTAGAAATTAAGGTGAAATAACTAATGAAAAGCACACAGAAATACTTTATTAGAAAATATATTAGTAAATTAGTTTTGATCTGTACAGAGATAGTAATTTTAAGACTACACTGAATATGTTTTAACTTTTTTCCTAGGTATGAGATGGGAAATTGGATGAAAGATGACTGAAGGAGAAAATCCTAAGCAGGGCATTGGTAAGATATAGGATTTAATTTTTAGGTTAAGGTTATGTCATTTCCTTTATGTCTATGAAAGACACTTTGTTTATTTGTTGCTTATTTGTTAAACAGTAGCCCTGGTTTTAACAGAAAGTATTATAATAACAGGATTACACACACAAACGAGATACAATTCAAAGAGAAACTAAAAGTTAGGATTTTAGTAAATCTATTTTATGTAGTAGCTAGACTAAATCTGCACTCTTTAAAAAACCTAAAACCTAAAATATCACTAACCATTATTTTGGAAAGCTACAAAGTACAGTGATATGAGGACAGTTTAGTTAAATTTAACGTACGTAATCAAAAGAAGTTGAAAATAATGTACTGAGAAAATCATTTTAGTAAATTTTTTGAAAAATTACTTTAGAAATAAACATTTGGATGTTCTCGTATTTCTCTTTTAAAAGGCTGACTGGCTTAACAAGCCTCAGCTTTATCTTTTTCGTTCTGTGAAAGATACTGTTACTGTTTTGCTTTTCTTCCTTGTTCTGCTCCTTAAATTTGTTTATTGTAACACAAATCATAAAGAAAATAGTTTTTAACAATGCCATAGCAAATGCATGCTGTAATCAGAGGTAAACAGAGGTGGCAGAAGAATACAAGTTACTTACTTAAAACGGAAAATCTTTAAGAAAATCATTGGTGAATGAAAATTTAAACGGGATATTTTTTTTAGGTTTTAGGAGCACACAGCAATGAAAGTGACTGTGCACAACAGTTTATACTAGATAATACATAAACATCATGCACAAAAATCCACACTTCAAGAGTACCCAAATACACCCAGGTAAAAGCTTTTGTGTCTATACATTGCATATTTCTAGTACATTTTAATGCACTAGAAATGTACTTTAATATCTACATACATATATTTAAGTAAATCTTAAATATATGCTAATAAGCTCTAATGATTAAATCTAGTATACCAAGTACATAGTAAGTATATCAAAAGTAGCACACTTTCAGTATATATAAAATATAGTAAGTGTACTTTAATGAAGTATATTTCAGTACTTTGTTTTCTCCTTACTTAATTACTTAAATTATTACTTAAATTATGGATTCCTTTCACAAGAGCTACATTGTTGGAATTTCCACTAAGACAAAACGAAAATCATTTGTATATTAGCAGTCAGTACTGAACTACAAAAATAATATGTCCATCCCAAAATAAAATCATGTTTCTTAAAAAAATGTAACTGACTAACTGACTTGAGTGCATTTTTTTGTTGACCGGGCCAGATCAAATGAAATCAACATTAGAATATTCCTCTCTGCCTCCTTTTAGCTTCCTCCAAGATTTCACATATTTGGTGATGAGAATTACAATAGATTGCTGAGATGTAGAAGCTGTGGTGTGCAGTTGAAAAGAGCCCTAGCAAACAGCAGAAGGGTGAACTAGCCAACACAAATGCAAGATAAACATTTGCACAGTCCTACCAGCAAGTGCACAGAAACAAAAATGCGCATGATAGGACCAGTGACACCTTTTGATAGAAATTCCCAATCATAGGAGGAATATTGCTAAACTATTTTTCTATTTTTAATGATTTTAAGAAAAAAGACATTTTACTAAGTGGTGTGGGACCTCTACATACAATATAATGAGAAGCTTATTGTACAACTCTTACACCAAGACTTTTAGTTATATCTAGAAAGGAGCACAGAAAGCTCACATGAGGGGAAATGACAGTAGCAAAATGTAGACGGGCTCATTTATTGAGGGAGGAGAGAGAGCAATGTAGAAAGTGCTGGTGAAATTCAAACTCATCTACAGAGTTACCCAGCACAAGTTACAGTTAACAAAACAGGTGACATTTGACACAGGTTGTACGGTGGCTGAGAAGTGCAAAACAAATGAACATTTCAAAAAACAAAATTGCAAAAATAAAAGCAGATTTACAAGATATAAAACTCTTTTACCACTATCGAAATGTTTTTACAAACACTTTTACAAGCAGGGAATTCTGACAGAAAGGGTGGGTCTAACAATTTGACAATCCTTGTCTAAAGCATGTAGACAGAAGAAAGAGGCAAACAGGAGGTGTCTTAACCAAGTGGGTTGTAAAAAGTGGACTGTTTGCAAAAGCTGTCTGCCATTTTAACGCTAGCTAGCTGGTTAGCCACTATAGCTAGAACCACAGCCCACTTACTTTCCTTAACATTTCCAACTACAAGTGGTTTAGACATCACCTGTTCGTGTCTTTCTTCCACTCTAGCGTTAGAGTTTGGGTTTGGGTTAGGGTTAGCTTGTGTAGGTTAGGGTTAGTTGTGTGGGTAAGGTGCTCTAAAAAAGCACAGAGTGAGCTGTGAATGCACACGTCAACAGAGAATGGTATAATGAAAGGTTTGATTGACAAGCACTTCCTCTGTGTTAGACCTACCCTTTACGTCAGAATTTGGAGTTTGTAAAAGTGTTTTGGTATTGGTAAAAAAGTTTCACGTCTTTGCAAATTTCTTTTTACTATTGCAATTTTGTTTTCTGGAATGACACAGTGATACAGCAGTGGACAGTAAAAATAATTCCTATGATAGAAGCAGAAGGATACAGTCAAAACTAACTTGGAAGACCTAACTACCTAAACTACCGTCATCCAAGCTTTCGACACTACTTATTCCTCTTCATTTGTGGCTGAGGAAGGAAGTAAAATGGAATTGGGCAACAGAGCAGCAAAAAGCTATTGATGACTTCAAAGTCCTGAATGGGTCATACTCAGTACTCAAAGACCTCTTCACAGTCTGTGAAATGTTGCATTGGTGTGACCTCTGCTGTATCTCCTTGCATCACAGGCTGTAGAGGCTGCATTGATTAAAATAATGTAAGTCTAAATTAAATACGTTGAGGAAATTAGGATTAAGCACTGGTTTGATGCTGTCACTTTCTTTGAAATCCTTTCGCATCTCTTTAACTTTCATGTTTTCCTGCATGCTTATTGCTGGAGGCCACTAAGCCTGAAAGTAACAAATCCCAGTTGTATTCTATAATTCCAATTGGTGCTTCATTAGGTACATCACTACAGTTGTCTGATTAAAACATAGAAATTTAGATTTTTAAAACTAAAGCAAAAGTAAATATTGAAAGTAAAGTACAGATACGTAAAAAACTACTTACAGTAAGTAAGTGATTGTACTCTGTGTTACATGCTACCTCTGAAGCCAAAGATATTAGAGTTTGCAAAATATTATATATAATAATATAAGCAAGTACAGGCCTAATCGCTGTACCTGACTGACATGACAGCCACTTAGTGATGACTCCCATTTTTGTCTTGGTGGAGATGAGCAGCGAATCCGTGGGTGGAGGCACCATGATCAGCGCCAAGATTAATGATTTGTTGTCACACGTCACACGTCCAGAAGGCCTGGTGTCACTCCACCTCACAACATGTGTGAGAACATTCCAGCTGCATGGGACAGATTATCGCAGGACACCAATAGGAATCTCTACAACTCCATGCCGAGACGTCTGGCATGATGCATTAGCAAAAATGGTGGCTTGGCGCTACAGTGTGAGTCACTACTTCTGTATGTGTAGCTCAATAAATATTGCTCATATCAGTCTAAACTTATCATCAGTTATTGATCCTGGTCACCTTTATCTTCCTTCCCAAGTTATTTTTTGATAACGAGTGTATGACTGAATACGTTAAAACCATACAGTTAATGGACAATAGGGCATGTACTGTAGTTTATAAGTGGAACGGAAAAGCAAGCAGGGTTACTGTTGTTCTTATAAGCTTCTTTGGATTACTTGACATCAAGTTCCTTTTTTTCTTCTACAGGTGACCTCCACCATCTCTCTAAGTTAAGAATTGTGCTGCTGGGGTGCAGATATTCTGGAAAGAGTTCAGCAGGAAACACTATCCTGAACAGAGAGGAGTTTGAGTTAAAGAGAACTGCTCAGTGTGTGAAGAGACAGGGAGAAGTAGCAGGGAGACACATCACTGTGGTTGAAGCTCCAGGATGGTGGAGAGATAAACATGTAGAGGAGAGCACTGAGTTACAGAAACAGGAGATTGTACTCAGTGTGTCTCTGTGTCCTCCAGGACCTCATGCTCTGCTAGTGATCTTGCGTTTGGACACCGTATTTAAAGAGAATGAAAGAATAGCATTATTGGGACACCTGAAATGTCTTACCAAAAACATCTGGAGTCACACTATAGTGCTGTTCACCTGTGAAGACTGTCTGGGAGACACACCCATAGAGCAGCACATTGAGAGTGAAGGGAAGGAGCTCCAGTGGCTGGTGGAGAAATGTGGGAACAGGTATCATCTTCTCAACAATGAGAACAGGAGTGATGATACTCAGGTCACAGAGCTGCTGAAGAAGATAGAGGAGATGGTGGCAGCAAACGGTGGACGCCATTATAAAATAAAAGGGAGGATTTTTCAGAAAGCTAATGAAAAGAGAAGAGAAAGGGAAATGAGGGCAAAAGAGAGAATGGTGAGGGTGCAGAAGCAGAGAGAAGACTTCAGATCCAAACTAAGTAAGGAAATTACAACTTGATTTACACACTACCAATCTAGAATCATTAAATCACAAAAAGATCCTGTGAGACTAATATAATATCTCTCATGACACAGCGCATTCGCCTTCAGGGGCTGTCCATCATCTCTCAGAGCTGAGGATTGTGCTTCTGAGCAAAAAAAATGCTGGGAAGAGTTCAGCAGGGAACACCATCCTGAACAGAGAGGAGTTTGAGTTAAAGAGAACGGCTCAGTGTGTGAAGAGACAGGGAGAAGTAGCAGGGAGACACATCACTGTGGTTGAAGCTCCAGGATGGTGGAGTGATGTACCTGTAGAGGAGAGCACTGAGTTACTGAAACAGGAGATTGTGCTCAGTGTGTCTCTGTGTCCTCCAGGACCTCATGCTGTACTGATAGTTGTATGTTTAGATAGTGTGTTCAAGAAAAATGACAATAAAACTTTAAAAAGATACCTAAAACCATTCAGTGAGCATATCTGGACTCACACTTTAGTGCTGTTCACCTGTGGAGACTGGCTGGGAGACACACCCATAGAGCAGCACATTGAGAGTGAAGGGAAGGAGCTCCAGTGGTTGGTGGAGAAATGTGGGAACAGGTATCATGTTCTCAACAATAAGAACAAGAGTGATGACACTCAGGTCACAGAGCTGCTGGAGAAGATAGAGGAGATGGTGGCAGCAAACAGTGGACACCATTTTGAACTCCAGAAGACAAAAATGAAAATTAGAAAAAAAGGAACAAAATGGACAAAGAGGCTAAACCTAAAGCCTAGGACAATTAAAAACTCAAAAATGCGTAAGTCACAAACATTCCCTTTTTTTGCCCACATTATTACGAATTTGCATTTCGGTTTGGTCCATGCAAGTGGAATGGGGTTTAAAAAATCTAGGAAATAAAAATAACTTTTAGTAATTATTATAGGACAGCTTAAGCAAATTTGTAATGGTGACCTTGTTAAGTCCTTTGTACAAGAATGCTACAATTATAATTTTTTAATTCACTTGACCCTTATATGTATGTGTTATGGAGTCTATAACAGCTCGACGGTGCATGCTATTAAAGCAATAGACAGACAACATACTAAGACATTCTGAAATGTATGTAAATGTGTTCAAAATTTTACTTGTCACTTAAATTGTATAATTTGCAATAAATTAAAAAAATTACTTAAAGTAGAAAAGCAGATGAAATAGAACATTTAATTAGTGTTTATTTACTTATTTACCCACTGTGTGTGTGTGTGTGTGTGTGTGTGTGTGTGTGTGTGTGTGTGTGTGTATATTTATGTTTGTAAATACACATGGGCAAAATTGTTGCTACCCTTTCGTTAAGAAACAAATACCCCCAATTGTCAATGAAATAACTTAAAACTGTCAAAATTAATAAATACAAAAAAATTAATATAATTAATAAAAATTTGATACTACCCCCAGAAACCCCTAGGTTACAGAAATTGTTCGATTTCAGTAATCGCCTCAAAAGATGTGACCTCACAGATGTGCTTCTAGAAGAATGATCAAAAATGATCAAAAAATGGGATGTCACTTAAGTTGATATTCATGTGAGGGCAGACGAGCAAATACTTTGGGCAATGTAGTGTAGACACATACACAAACATTGATATATATGAAATGAACTTTGAAATATAAATACAAATAAAAGATATATACAAATACAAGACTTTTTCATGACTAGCTGTACTTTTCATAGGGCCACAAACGGAGTCTTTTAGGAACTGTGGATTATATGCTCGTGATCCCACATATGCCACGCTTCCAATATGTGAGTATTTTTGACACATTTCACTCTTACACACTGTAAAAGTCTGGTCAGCACTGCAAATGTCTGAGGACTGTGGGCCTTGAGTATTCATGTCTTTAAGGCTGCACTGCATAACCTGCACAGACTGTCTGGTGGAAATATGCAACTGCATTAAAAACATGCCCGAAGGATGTTCTACAGCATGGTTCGTTCTGCAGTCCCCTTTTAAGAGTGGATTGATCTTGTAAACGTATATGTGGCTTTCCTGAGGTGGACATGATGTGTTCTTTTGTTATAACAGAAGAGAATAGTATGGATGTTAGGTGCTTCACCAGAGATAACAGATAAATTACATTACTGTTCATACAACAGCTGTAAGTACATTTCATTATGCTACTAGGGTAACTAAGTTCCACAATGGTAGTATTCTATTGCTAGCCCCTTTCCGGGATTTAGCTACCAAACAAACAATTCACAGTGCATTCAGAAAGTCGTCAGACCCTTTAACTTTTTTCACATTTCGTTATGTTGAGGCCTTGTGCTAAAATAAAAAGAAATCCAGGCTTTCCCCATCAATCTGCGCTCAGTACCCCAAATGAGAAAGTAAAACATACATTTAGAACCTTCTGTAAACATATGATAAAGGAATAACTACAATATTACATTAACATAAGCATTTAGACCCACTTGAAATTTAACTCTCATTTCTGTTGATTTCTGTTGTGAGGATTTCTACACCTTGTTTGGAACCCACATGTGGTAAAGTTGGTGATTCGACATTTGGAAAGACACACACTTGCCTGTATAAGGTCACCCTCAGCTTAATATTTGGTTGCACACCCTTTGGAAAAAATAACTGAAATCAATCGCTTCCTATAACCATCAACAAGCTCCTTATTCCCCAGGTGTTCAATGGGGTTTAAATCCAAACTCACTTCAGAATTCTCCAGCGATTTGTTTCCATCCTTTTCTGGGTGCTTTTTGAAGTATGATTGGGGTCACGGTCCTGGAAGACTTGTGAACTAGGACGCAAACCCATTTTTTTCACACTGGGGCCTACATTGCGACCCAAAATCCTTTGGTAATCTTCAGATTTCATGATGTCTCACACACAGTCAAGGCACTCAGAGTCAGAGGCAGCGAAACAACACCAAAACATCTTTGAACCTCCACCATATTTGACTGTCGGTACTGTGTCCTTTTGTAGGCCTCCATTTTTGGTAAACAGTAGAATGATGTGCTTTACCAAAAAGCTCTATCTTGGTCTCATCTGTCCACAGAACGTTTTCCCCAGAAGGATTTTGGCTAAGGTACATTTTGGCAAACTGCAGTCCAGCTTTTTTATGTCTGTGTCAGCAGTGGGGTCCTTCTGGTTCTCCTGCCATAGAGTTTCATTTCATTCAAATGTTGATGAATAGTTTGTGCTGATATGGATACACCCTCCTCTCTTCTTTCTGTCTGATTGTGTCAACTTCTCTCCTTTTTATCTGGCTTCAGGCGTGATTTTTATATTGCCCACACCTGTTACTTGCCACACTTTTGTCCAGCCCATTTTTGAAGTTTTGTGTGAAATTCTGTCAAATTTGCCTTTCTTTCTCTGTTTTATTTTTTGTGTTGTCTAATACACACAAAGGAAATAAACACATGTATAACAAAAAAATGACGCCACCATTCCTGTAGGAATTGAGCACGTGCTCTCCTCTAATCATGAACAGGTGGGCGTGATCAGAAGGTGGGGCACTGTGCACTCAAACTGGCCCACTTACCAGTGTGGAAAGGAGGATATGGCTGACAGGCCACACCAGAGAGAAGGGAAAGAGTGTGCGGGCTATAGCCCATGAGCAAGAAACCAAACAAAGACTGACTAGGCTGAGTAAGCCTCATATTTAAGTTAAGTTCAGGATATGGCTGGCTGGCCACGCCCCCACACATTGGTGGACAATGCTGGCACTGCCCCTTTGTGGGTGGATGCTCTGATCAGGAGCCAAGCAAGGCTCAGAGGCACACCGCTGCTCTGGGGCGAGTGCCAGTAGTTTTGTTTTAGTAGAAACAAGGAAAAATGCTGGACTTTGAGCTAAACGCCTACTGCTTCAGCCTAATGTTCTCTCTCACCACCATTGTCCAGCAAGTTCTAGGGTTGCTGCCCTGACAAGCACCAACCAGCTTTTGGCCATAGATATGCCTGGCAGTTTCCATTTTGAGGTTTTGAGTGTCCTTTCAGACTCCATGTCCCCTACTTCCTTGGCTCACATTAGTCTGAGTCCTCCTCCCACACCCTGGCTCTCTCACCTCTGTCCCTTACTCAGTCCTCTATCAATGAGAAGGACGTTAGCAGGTTTATCACCCATTTCATCAACATTTACCATCATCACTCTCCAAAAAACAAAAAAATACCAGACTTAATGACTATAGCCCAGTAACCCTGACTGCTGTAATCTTGAAGGCCTTTAAATGCCTTGTCCTAGCCCTGTGTTTCTCAAACCTGGCCTTGAAGGCCTTTAGATGCCTTGTCCTAGCCCTGTGTTTCTCAAACCTGGTCCTGAAGGCACCCTGCCCTGGACATTTAGTGGATTCTCTGCTTTAATACACCTCCTGTAACTCTGAAAGGGCTTGTTAATGAGCTGGTAAGTTGACTCAGGTGTGCTGGGGGCAAGGAAAGCACTAAAGTTGAGAAACACTGTCCCAGCCCACCTACTAGTTTTGTTCAGTTGATTTTTAAATATGTTTATATCATTCTGTAACAGAATTGGACACATCTCTCCATGCTCTTTATTCGACTTTATTTTAGTTTTATTAAGTTGTATTTTAAAGTCTGAGATCACAGAGTCTGAGGGAGTGAGAACCTGTGGAGCAGTTATGCTGAAAGCCCTTCCCTCTACTAAACCCAGGCACTTGAAGCAAACTAGAACCAAAATACATGTGTAATGGCTGGGGTTTAGGTAGGTAGCTGGGAATGGCAATGCAGACAGTTGCCTAAAAATAAACACAGATTCTTAGTATTGTTTACTGAAAAAAAAACACACTCTAAATGCAACCAATTTTCCCAACCTTTTTCCAGGTACAGGTCTCCCAAAGTTTGAATTCCAAAGTCAGAACAGTGATCGTTTGAACACTCTTTTCGAAAGATACAGATGTAAGTATTCCTGAAACACTTGACTAAAATACTGTAAAAGGAGTATATGTACAAAAAAAGCTGCCCTGTTACTTTAAGAACATTTGGCTTTAATACTTTACAGTCTTTGTTTTTCATTGACTTAACATATCAAGGCATATACAAAAGTTAGAGATGTTTGCCAAAAATATTTTCCAGGTAGACATGCAACATATATATCAGAGTTACTCAAGAATGGAGTGAGGAATTCTTTCAGAATTGGAAATGGCCATCCTGAGCTACATGCTACACATAGTACTATCCAAGAAAGCTTGATTTTTTCCTCAGTGTTGCACTATACTGTTACGCGGGACGAGGGGACCAGATGCAAATGCAAGTCAGTTTAATGAAATCAAGAATAAAACAAAAACCAAGGGGACTATACAGGGGAACCAGGCTGGAAAACAACAGACACATAGAAACGTACGGATAACTTCACTAAATCACGACGGCAAGGGACCAGTAGGGAGACAAAACACCGAACAAGAACAAAGGGCAAACACCGGGTATAAAACTGCTAGGGCTGACGAGAGACACCTGGGAAGGGGCGGAGCTACAAACACATGACCTAGAGGGCGGAGACAGGAGGGGCACATGACCAAAACAGACAGACGCACACGGGGCACGACAACAAAGGTCACATGATAATAACAAAAGCACATGGACAGGCAGACAGACATGGCAGGGTGTGACATATACAATGATGTGTTGGGACAAACAAAACATTAAAAAATGTTAACAGAACCCTTTATGAACTAACAAGCACTTTAACTTGTTTTATTGAACTGAGTACTATCAATCCAAAATAACTTCTTACTATTTGAATTTTTTTTATTTGATTCATTTATCACTCAAACACAAACCATACTCATCCACTTGTCAATGGCTTCTTACTTAGACCTTTCAGTTCTTTGGTACCATGTGCTATTTTTTCAGCTCACCTTTCTCTTGGTGCTACTCATCCTTCTTCTCCTCTCTGTACTTTGCCTTTGAAAGGTGCCCACACTGCTAAAGTCAAATCAACATCAGGTGACTCTCATTAAGGGCAGTGCGAGCACGTGAGCAAACAGGGGAAAAAAGTTCATTGCTCTCCGTCCCTGTTACCACACCCACTCCACAGTTAGCCCACTTGGATCGATTGTCAGGTATTGTCATTGGCCTCAATGTGTGGCCTCAAAGATGCAGGAAGTGAAGCCCAGGATATGGAATTAGGGCACCATCCAGATGCCTCCCATGGCTCTTTTTCACAGCTCATGGGTTTCGGGTATTGCCTTCCCCATACCTTTCATGGCTGTCTTTGGTGCCTGTAGGTTTGGTGCCTGGTTCATACCCCCATTGCCCAACTCACTTGACTGGGGATCCAGTCTGAGCAAACACTATGGCGGAAAGAGCAAGCAAACAGAGAGTGTGTTGGACAGCTAGCTTGGGGACAGGGAAGTGTTTGGGGAGGGGAGGGGAGGTGATGGGCAAAATTAAGTCAGCTCATTCCAAGGGATCAGGATGGGATAGGGAGCATGTGTCCAGGTCAGTGGTTCAGGATCACCCCCTTTGCCATCAAGGTGCAGGGATTAGAGGGCAAGCGAGACAGCATCAGATCTTTCTCAGAGCAAAGACTGGAGGGGAGAGAGAGAGAACTCCAGGCCCCTGGGCATACCAGGGGGTACCACTCTGACTGCAGGCTCTTGATCATCCGATAGTTTGCCACCTGCTGCCCCTCAGGCTACCTACATTTTCTGCCCTCTGAACAGCCACTGGCCAGTTCTGAATTCCATAAGTAGATCACATTTTATTATTTAGCATTCTTGGCGGGTGAGACATTGGATGTCCATTTTTCCATTCCAAACAGGCCATGTGGTTCTCCGCTGACCATGCACACATGTATGAGATCAATAGGGGGAAGCACAGACTCTTGGACTCTCTATCCAGAGCAAGACTGGATGCTTGAGAAAAACAGTGACTCTGAAAGACCCCTTGACTAAGAGCTCAGTAGCCGCACTGAAGTTTGGTTTTGTTTCATTTTCTCATTATTATGAATAAAGTACTCTGGTTCACTCGCACTGGGTGTTTGTGTACGTCTTTGAGCTCCTTTGAGGTTTTTTCTCAGTCAGTGTGCTCGCCCCTCCCTGGCCAGGCCACATTGTTGTAGAATGCCAACTCCACTCCTTTGTGGTTGGGTCCTGTGAGAGATAAGGGAGGCTCGGAGGCATGTTGCAACCCCATTGTGCGTGCCAGTGGTTTTATTTAGTTTTCACTTTTGTTTAAAAGAAAAAAAATGTTTGGGGCTGGAGTGACCAGCTGACTGGCTCACCAGTCAAGCAGCAAGTGGGTGGTGCCAAATGAAGGAAAGCGGAACTTGGTGCCACTGGAATGGGGCTGGTGCTCATGGTATTTGGAAGGAGGAAGGAGTTTTGCTGCTGCTGTATCCATTCAAAGCCAAAAGGACACCCACTGCCCCTTGCAGATGCTGGTGTTTTCCCTCTGGTCAACACGGGTCATGACACAGACACACTCTAGTTTACTCGTGCTGGGTGGTTTTGTGTGTGCCTTTGAGCCCCTTTATGATGTTTCCAGTCAATGTGCTCAGCCCCTCCCCCAGCTGGGCCACAGCATCATTTTAAAAAGTTATTGTGAGGATAGTAACATGAGGAGTAACAATTTGGCCATTCATTAATAGCAAAATAAGCCACTTGACTGCTAGTTGACAAAGCAAGTTGTACCTTTAGTCACTAACCCACCTTTCTGTATGTATGTTTGCGTGATAGATTTACCATTACCACCGTTACCAACGGAGGACGAGAAGGTGAATGTAGTAGTAGAGAATGTGAGTACAACAGTCTTGTCATGAAAAATCCTTTTTTTGTATGGGGAGGGGGCGTTTCTGAGAGAGGGGTGGCAGTATGTGGGAGGGTTATGTTAAAAAAAGGAGGATGAAAGGCACCATCTTTCTATCAAAAACAGGCCATGGGCTTCCCCACCAATCATGCACAGGTTGGGCAATCTTGGGCAAAGGAGCTTTATTATACAAAGTATCTCCAACTAAACATGGGCCTATTTTATGAAGAGAAACTGTTTTTAATAACAGACGCACCAGACTGCCGTCTAATACTAGATTATCCTATTATGATCCTGTGATTTCCTAGAAACAAAGTGAAATTTTCCTGTGTAGCCAGTAATGTTAGTAAAAACTGTATGACACTTTCTTGTCTTGCTACATCTGTTTAAAGAGTGGTAATGAACACCAGTTCTTACTTTTATAGTCTATACACTGACCTTGCAGAAGTTTTTAGCAAACAAAAAGCAGCTAAAGAATAAACCCTGCCCACAGGTCATGGGATTATGCCATCAACTTTATCACCAAAACCTCTTCACCATCTAGTCAAGTGTATCTCCTCTCTGAAACAGAAACCATGGCACTAGAGAACTACATTGATGAGGCAGTAGCCCTTGGGCATATAAGGCCATCAGCATCCAACTGTGTGGTTTGTGCCCAGAGTAAGGTTATTAAGAAAGCCCTGGCAGGCCTATTTGGTCTTTTTATGTTAAAATGTGTAAAAGCATAGAATTATGATTTTTTTGCTAATAGTACTGTATGCTTTTGTGTTTGTCATGTTTCTTTTTGTGTTATCATGATATAATAATACTAAGTGTGTTTTGTTCAAATAGTTTTACATTTTGAATTTATGGATATAGGCTACAGTCTCTGAATGTTGGTCCCCCCCACTTGTCGAAATAAATGTGCACCCCGGTCAACATCCATCAACAAATGCTGCAGTATTCATTCCTGAAGTGATAAGTTTGAAGGTCAAGAACAATAATTCATACAGGTATTATGTATTCTAGTTTTTGAGCTGAGAACCATAATAAGGAGAGCTGTAAGATTTGTACACGCATTTTTATGTTTTTTGTTTGTTTGTTTGTTTTACTGCTCTGCAGGTTTTGGTGCCCTTGTGCTGGTCAGTTTCAGTGTAAACTGACCAATCTGATATTTCAGATGGAAGGTAAAGGGGAGGTGCTGTACAGAACAGACTCCTGGGATTCCAGATTGTTAAATGGTTTGGGTCAGATGCTGCCTGCAGGTCCGCTGTACAATATTGACTGTTTTGAAGGTTCAATCAGTCATCTCCACCTCCCACACTGTGAGACACATTATGGTATGTATATATGTGGTATAGATATAGTATATCTGCATAGTATCATAAATAGTATATTGAAAATAGACATAGTAACATGTATTGATAACAGTATGCATACTATACAGTATAATGCTGCATTTTTTTATGTAATTTCAGTACTGTATAAAAGTTTTTACTAAATTGTATTTTTTAAAAATTATTCTAAATTTTACTAAAGTACTATACAAAAGTCAAAGGTCAATTTCTAGTGAAAACAGCAATGGCTTCAACAACTTAGACAACCTAAACAGCCATGAACTTCCAGTGAAATTATACTGCATTTTGTACACTATAGTGACCAACCTGGAGTCAAATGTCTTCTGCGTGAAGCACACTTGCCCACTAAAACTAAATGTTAACATTTTGTAATAATAAAATTGAAACTGTTTCCAAAACTAAATTTTAGCAAATGAATGATAGAGAATTCCAACTCTAAACGGTCCCTATCCTGTATGCAGTAGTTTCATCTTCAATAGAAATTAAAAAATCAAGCTCCACTTTTGCTTTAGATCCACAGGTGTTTCTGTCCATCGGTTCACTATGAGAAGACAACCCATGTGCAAACCTCAAAATCATTAAATTGGTCTGGGATTACTTTGTGTATGAGAAGTAGAAAGTGCAACTAACTGTATACCATGCAGGTATACTATATGTATAATTTCCTGAAAAAAAATAAATGTTGAATTTGTGTTTTATTATAATGGCAGTTTTCAAAGAATATGACATAAATGAAAGATGGTCTCTGACTTTTGCACAGTACTATATCTCATTAGAACCTTTACTTAAATCGAGGTGGGTTGTTCTGAGTTATAAAAGTATATAGAACAGAAGAACATTTCATATTTAAACTTTTTATATTAACATTTACAACTTAATTTTTCTCAACAAACTTACCAAAAACACACAGTTTAAGGTGAACATGTATACACTTGTGTTTCATAGTAACACATGCAAAATTGCCTTATCTTTCAGTTGTTCTTTTTCAACTGTAGATTTAAACAGTTGTATAACGTGAGCTGATTGTATTGGGACAAGAAAGGGAATTCTTAACATTTCAAACTATTTACTTACCACATATGAAGAGACAATAGTTCTGATTCCTCATTTGTTGCAGGGGAGAACCAGGATGAGCTGGCTGTGGCACATTTCACTGGTGATAACATAGAGGTCATATGGCCACTGGAAGTGACAGACACCCATGTGGTTATTAGCATCCAGGGCCTTTCTTTCTTTGGTCTTCTAAAGAAGATGATGACCTCTGGCAGTCCGATCAACAGCCAGGTGTTACTTTTCTATAAGGAATTAACTGTCAAACAAACTCGGAAAAAACTACATGTTCATTTACTGCCAGGGAACGTGCTTGTTGAAGAGGTAAGACCTAATTAACTTTATTTTCAAAATGATGTGGTACAAAGTTTAAACAGCAACATTCTCCAAATATTTAGAAACCCAACTCCTGCCTCCTGGACTCTTAATTTTCCTAGAAAGTATTGGGTCAACATTAAGTATTGGGCTTCTTGTTTGTGAGGATGCATATATCAGTAAGTATTACAAAATAAAAATTACAAGGTAACAAAAAAATTATGAGGTAAATGCACTTCTTTAACTTTGGTAACATAGAACGGTAAAGTGATACACATGGTAACTCATTACTAATGAACACAGTGGTATTGTGTTCTTCATTAGGAGATCATTATGATCTAGAACAGTATTATATAGTGATACACATGGTAACTCATTACTAATGAACACAGTGGTATTGTGTTCTTCATTAGGAGATCATTATGATCTAGAACAGTATTATATAGTGATACACATGGTAACTCATTACTAATGAACACAGTGGTACTGTGTTCTTCATTAGGAGATCATTATGATCTAGAACAGTATTATATAGTGATACACATGGTAACTCATTACTAATGAACACAGTGGTACTGTGTTCTTCATTAGGAGATCATTATGATCTAGAACAGTATTATATAGTGATACACATGGTAACTCATTACTAATGAACACAGTGGTACTGTATTCATCATTAGGGGATCATTATGGTTTACATTATGATCTTCAATTCATGATGTTTGCCCTGTTCTACAGAGGATCCCATGTCTACTGATATTGACACCAAGCCACGATGACAGAAAATAAAATGATGTGAAAAGTGTGTTAATAGACTTTAGTTCAGCATTCAACACAGTCATCTTGCAGCATCCTTTTGGAAATCTGAGCTTGCTGGGCCTAACCTCTTTCTCTGCAACTGCGTCCTGGACTTGCTTCCTGACTGGAAAATCTCACTCGGTTAGGAGCTTCGAGTTCCTTGGTGTAAACATCACATCACGGACATTCAACACCACCTGTCTAGCCACAAAATTCTACCAGTGATTTCACTTCAACTGCGGTGGAAGAAGAAAGAAATCATCCCGCTTCCATCCTCACTCCTTTCTGCAGGGAGATAATAGTAAGATAAGAATGACCAGCTATTTTACTGGGAACAGACCACAGGACCCTACAGCAGATTGTCTCTTTACCCACCTTCAACACTATCTGCTAGAAGCACACCCAGGATCATAGATGACCACTTTCATACTCCTTTATATAGATGCTTCATCCTCCTGCTGTCAGGCATTAGGATACTGCTGCGTTCATTTTACTACCACTTGTTTCTGCAACTGCTTCTTCTCAGAGGCCCCTCAACTTGCACCTGGTCTAAAGTTTCCAGCATCTATCATAGACTGATGACACATCCCCTTACCTTTACTCTACCTTTCACAATGACAGGACCAAGAGAAAGACAGGACACTGACTTCCATTTAAAATTAAGAAGCTTTTTTTGCCTTCTACTGTAAATTACCATTAAATTTTCTTTGACTGTTTCTCCACCATCTCTCCTTGACAGTGCATGTGGAGTTTAGAACATGGATTGAAAGCACTACTTAGCCGTTCATTGTATAGTAAAGGCTGCTGGCAGTAGTGGTACTTATTCATTTTCAAGATTTTAAGATAACACTAAGTGTTGACTAACTAACACAAATGTATATATACGTTAAGTAATTCTAAGCAATACAGGAAGTAATGTAGTTATGTGTTTACTTAACATGTAAACATTAGCTAAGCACTGTAACCATTGTTAATGCATTACTTCATGCTAGTTACATGACAGAATTGTCCAAAGTTATATTAAAAAAGTCTGCTCCATCCTGTTAGCTTCATCCAGCACCCTGCTGCTTTACTGAACCTCCCTTCCAGGAAGTAACAATAGCTTTGCATTCTAAGAATACGCACAGGTTGCTATTGCTTAAGTTGTCAACATTGTACTACCCCTCCAGGTGAAGAACCGGCATATGGGCTTCAGGAACATTAATACCAGCTCTAAATGCCAGCTGATCCCTGGTAAAAAATATAAACCATCCTGTGACCCCTACGTTTTCCAGCCAAAGGTAATAATGACTGGAGAAACAGAACTATGAAGAAGACTGACTATGTTATCACTGGAAGCATTTTATTTGAAGGTTGCTTTGCATCCCGGTAGGTTGAAGTATTTGACTGCGACTACGGTCCCAACTATCACCCCACCTTTGAGGTGTTCCTCGATCCAGAGGCTGACAATGTCACAATTGGTCTTTTAAAAGAAAATGGTGAGGAAGTTTGGGAGCCTCGACTGGTCTTTCTTACAGGTAACCAGTGCAGTTCTCTTCCCAGCACATGGACTGGACTTTTCTGTTTATAGCAAGTAAAAATAAATCCAATATTTAAAGTTAACTTAAGGTATCAGAATCTACTTTGTAAAGAAATACGAATCAAATTCTTTCTGCAATCATGGGCAACATTGGGTCTTGACCAAAAGCCAAGCAATGGGTCATAACTGTAAAAATGGCACAGACATAGAGTGCTAAGTTTGCCAGATGTTCATATGTGAAATATCTGGCTTGACAGATATGCCCTGGTCTACTGTAAATTTTTTATTGTGAAATGGAAGCATCTAGCCAAAACAGTAGCTAAACACAAAAGCAATAGACTACTCAAAATTCATACCTCAGTACACATGTATGTGTTTACAAGCAGATCTTGACTACTTTAATACGGTGGATGCACAGATGTATCGCCTCAGGTTGAAAACAAAAGACACCACAACATTTAAGAATATGTAACTGTATGACACTGTAATGATACTGTAACTCGTTGTCTTCTAAACTTCTCTAATAGATATAAAACTTATCTGGGCTGATGTTAGATTTCCTTATTAGTAGTAAAGGAAATGTGATAATATTTTGTCCATGCTAAACTATTTTAGCAATTTTGCTATTTTAGATCATGGGGCAGAGGCTGCCACATACAAAATGGATTCCACAGGTAAGACTCCAGTCACAGTTGCTATAGGATTAACTTTAAGGTAAATTCTGCAGCTGAAGTAATTTCTTGGTTAGTCTGTCTTGGAAGTAAAAGCTACAGTTAATTAAGCTGATTTGATATAATAATGCACTGATTAATTTATCTCAGGATAGTTGGTATCTATATGAACGGTTGCTGTAGGTGATGATATGCAGCACTTAATGCAGCATCTAGTTTTATCATGTGTAAATGAACATTGTATCTTTTCGAATTGCTGCAAATTAAGAATCAAAATAAGTTGAATAAGTTAATTGCTATAAGATTTCATTGTATGTTTACTTGTACTCCGGAGATCTAATTAGAATTCTTTATTTAAATTAAAGGTGCTGAGTTTGTGGATGAAAACAGGGAAATAATCATTCAGAGAGTTCCTGCCGTGTTGGAGACAGCAGACTGTCTAAAATCTAAAACCATGATAACTGATGAAATGTACAGCAACATTCAAACTGCAAAGACATCACAGGAACAAATGAGGATCTTGTACAGAGCTCTGGACTCAGGAGGAACAACTGTGAAAGAAGAATTCTATCAAATCCTTAAAAAGAAGCTGCCTTTCTTAGTGGATGAGCTGGAGCCTGGACCCAGCAAAGCTTAAAAAGACCACTGAAGAGGAACTTCACTTAACGTCGCCAGCCGTTACAAGCTTGTACTGGTAGTTTTCCGAAATATCGGTCACTAGAGCTTTATGAATAGAGGCCTAAGCCTTTTGGAGTGTTGTCTAAGAGTATGGTAACCTTGGATAACCTTGGATAGTCCTAAAATATCTGTGGATCATGAAGACATATTTTTTATTCAAAATATTGTTGTGTTCATTTTTCATGTTGCACAGACACAAACACCTTCTCATTAAGAGTCCTTATAGATCAAACTGCAGAATGTTACCTAGAATAGATATGTACCCCATATATCTGGGCAGTTATTTCCAGCCATAAAAGACCAGACTCTTTGAGGAAAAACTCGCACAATGTCCCATGTCCTTTAAGTCTCCAAGTTAGCCGGCAAACCTACTGGCCACTGAGCCTCCAGGCCTGTCAGCTGCCACTGCAAAAACTTCAGAGCACCATTACCAGGCCTTCTGACTTGTCAGCTCCTGCTGCCAAGCCTGCGGACCTGTTTGACGCTACCACCCAGTTTTTAGGCCCAATGCACTGTAAATGAGGATTGCCCTCATTGTACCCTGAGTTTAAATTAAGGTTGATTCGAAGGAAGAACTTAGATTAAAGTAGAAAACCAGGCAAAAATTCCTAACCACAGAAACACATACAGGACATTTTGGCTCAAGTCACCAAGAGAGTGGCAATACCTCACAAAGAGCAAGTGTGAGGATCCTGCTATAAGAAATCTGACTGATGAGGACATGTGAACCGTGTGTGTAATAGGGGAAGGGGCCAGTGAAGCTGATCTCTAATAGTTGAATCTGTGTGGAGGCATGACAATGACCTCACATATATGGGAAATAGTGTAGTTACCGGATTCAGGGTTGTGCCAACTTGATTGCAGGGTTTGATTCCTGGCTGGGGTGTCTGAGGTCTTTTCTGGGTATAGTTAGCATGTCTGTGTGGGTTTCCTTCAAAGACATGCAGTCTGGTGAACTAGAGATGCTAAATAGCCCCCTAGGTGTGATTGTGTATGGGTGGATGTGTATGTCTGTCTGTCTGCCCTGTGGTGGACTAGTGACCTGTCCAAAGTGTATCCTGCCTTACGCCCATTGAACACTGGGATCGGCTCCAACACCTTCTGCAACCCAGAAGGATAAAGCGGTTTAGAAAATGAGTGAGTGAGTGAGTGAGTGTGAATGCAGTAAATTGTACATCAAACTCAGTGAGCTGTAGCCGAGAACAGCTACTGACCTTCAAGGACAATGTTTCACTTGATACCTCCATAAGGAGAGCGCTGGCATTGCTTACAAATACAACAGATGACACCTTTTAACATCATGCCATGTTTATGAATAATATGTGCTGAGCCAGTTCTTTCTGTGTTCCATGTAAACACCTCATTTTTACCCCTTACTTTATATAGCAGTGTGTTCAGTGCTTGGAAAATTAGACTGAAAAGAGAGGTAGAAGAGGGGTCTATCAGATTTCATTGCAGTAAATAAGAAACAGCAACGCTTCATTTCAAGGATCATTAATTAAAGATTAATAATCTCAAGAATCTGTCTTTTTAATTATCTCCTCATTATTTGTAGATTAATGAATGTTAATAAGCATTAGCTACTATTGAATAATGTTGTTACTTGATTATGTATTAAGTACCTCAGTATATTTTTAATTGATAGTTTAGTATGTTCATTAATTCAATACTTATTCACCTGTAATGATGGCAGACCAGACACAGGGGTCAGATCCATGGTAGGATTTATTTAGCTACTCAATGCAGCAGAAAAAATACAAAAACAAGTCCAAAGACAATAACACCCAGAAGATGTCCAATAACCAAATGCAAAAGTGTCACAAATTTAAGGGCCAGTGGGGTTAGGGTCCAGAACTGAGGGAGTAGTCTGAAAAACACAAACAGAGATTAATCCGAACCGAGGACGCATGCACAATCGGGTACGCTCATTAATGCAGGTGAGAGAGGGCAGGTGCGGGAGGGGCTAGGTGAGAGGGAGCAGGCGCGAAATCCTCAGTACTCCTGTGAGGGTGACCTCTGGTGGCCGGCATGAGAAGTGTCCCAGGAGTGCCCCTCCTGGGACAGCGTGACATCACCTAAACACTGCCTCATTATACTCAGAACTGTCTTTGTAGTTTCATCCCCAATGATGCTTTCTTATGGCTCCATTATTAAGGACTAATTTTATGTGGCCCTACATGTAAAGTCATAGTAATTTACTACTAATTTACTAATATATTTATTATATTTTAATAAAATGAATGTTGCAAAAGATTGGATTTACTTAAAAATGCTTCGTCAAGTGTATCTACACTAGCATAGCTTTTGCGATACTTGTTGAGTAATATGTAAAATTGATGTAAATCGTTCTAAAGTGATTTGACTAATTAACAGGAGTGATCATTTTTATTACGCAAAAAGGAAATGTTGGACTCACTAATTGAGATTATTTAAAAGGAACCACACAATTAGCAAGAACAGCAACAATAACTTCACTCTATGCAACTAAACAGCATGTAAACTAGCATTAGGCTAGTAAAATGGATTCAGTTACCTTAACAAATGCTGTCCAACAAAGACAACGCACCACCTTGTGAGAGGTGCTTTTGAGATATTTAAATTTCCTTTTCTTTGTAATTCGGCCAAATCAGGCTCTGTTTTAGCTGATAGCCTTGTCTTTAGTTCACAAAAATGAAAATAAAGAGAAAAACCATTTTTTTATGAAGCTAAAGCCAGTACCTTTTTAGAGTTTAGTCATTCTGCTCCAAATGGTGCTGTAGTAACTGCTCCAACATTTAAGATGGAACAGGAAAATTCCAAGAAGCTGACTTGAACTTCACTTCTACCTTTTATTTCTACTTTACACTTCATTTTATTCATGTTCATTTCATTTTTGTTTTATTCAGTGTTAAGTAATTATTAAGTAATTTTAGTAGCAGTAAAGCATTACTCTGACAGGCCCAAACTAAGAATTAATAAATCAGCAGATGAATAAATCAGCAGATTAATTAACAGATCTTGCTTGTTACTTCTTTGAATCATTAAACACTCATTCATTTATTAGCAATGTGTTAAGCAGCAGCTAGAACACAATTGATGAGTATAAGTTGAAATAATTACATGTTATTAATAATGAGACTACAAAAAATGAAGAAGCCATGCCACACAAATTTCCAAAGTTATTTATACTCTCATTTATGATGTGGGTTAGTCTCCAGCACTTACATGAACCAGTGGTTTCAGAAGATACTGTAACTCTAACAAATGCAGAATGGGGTGTGTGTGTATGTGTGTGGCGGGGGTGGGGTGGGTGGTGAGTGTCACAATATGATGTCGTGTAAAGAGTTAAAGACTTTTTTCATGTCAAACCTGCGGCTTCTGGGCTGAATCCATCGTTAGAAAGTAGGAGATAGGTGTAACAGGATAAACAAACCTGTTGGCTTTCGTGTTGCTTCAATTTCTAGATATTCCTTAAGATGTCAGCAAACGAACCACCAGCACCCAGAGATGGTAAGGATATTTATAGTTGAACATTTTAAAAGCTTTAAAAGACTAAAGTGTGTATTTGTGGCAGTGAATTGTTACTCATACATGAAACTAGTACAGATAAAACATGCTTCTGGAATAACAGTAATTAAGGTTAGACCTTTGGTATGGGGTGACAGAACAGGTTTTGTCATGTGGATGAAGCTTATTATGTCTATTTTAAATGACAGTTACATTAAAAAGTCATTTTATAGTTGAAATCTTTCTACTCACATTAATTGCAGAAGTACCCTAGCTGAGATATAAGGGGAATAAGCTTTATTTAATTTAAATTACTTAGGATTGTTGGGGCTGGCACTTGTTCTAGATTGCATTGTAAAGTCAAGGCCACCTAAATTTAAAGATAATCAGTGAAAACATTTCGTCAATGCGAAGGCTACCTATGGATAACAGAAAACTTTCCGA
The DNA here is from genome assembly GCA_024036415.1 of Prochilodus magdalenae. Classification (NCBI taxonomy): domain Eukaryota; kingdom Metazoa; phylum Chordata; class Actinopteri; order Characiformes; family Prochilodontidae; genus Prochilodus; species Prochilodus magdalenae. The sequence continues at coordinate 72,443 of JAMWET010000172.1, read as the reverse complement.
AGTCGATAGTAGGGGGATTATTGCACGTAGTATTAGCAATGTACCACACCTCACACTGTGACCAGCAAAGTGGCTCATGGGGCATACATGGTACAATGTAATGTTTTTTTATTTATTTAATTTTTTTTATCTAGACATGCATACCTTGTGAGGTTTGCTGTTACAAGCTGCTTCGCCTATTTTTTGGGAGGTGGAAAAGAAGAGCATTTGAGCAGATAAAGACTGTTGCAGAACAGAAAACAGCACACCAATGGGTACGTGGGTAATTGAAATAAATACATTAGACACAAACAATAATGAATAAGCTGAAGATTAAAATGAATATTAGTAGCGTTTACCAAATGCATGCTAATCGTCACAGTGTTCTGATCCATCGTAGTGGGGAGAGCAATGGACCATTTACTTACATGATTGGAAACTAATGTAAGTGAATGATATGCCGGCATAATTTTACTAGTTACAGAAATTCTGTTATTAAAAACCATTCCATTACGTCTTTCATAGTCTTAATTTCAATAACACGGAAAATTAATGAAAATGAGCTAAATTAAAATAATGTAACACGTTGTCAGTGCTTACTTTCAAAAGGACCTGCCTTATTTATAGGATCTTAAGTGGTAGGATACGTGAGCAATAGTGACTAGGTAGAGAAGGACCAGTAATGTACTTACGAAGTAGATTCAGCCTGAGATCTATATCAATGATAAGGTAAACAACACTTGCTCTATAGTTTGGTACTAACAGGTGTAAGCTACCAAAGAGAGCACCATTTTGAACTGATGATATGACCTGATGAGATGTGCAGTAAATAAGAAAAAGGATGGGAATAAATAAGTTAGCATTTTTTGGCCTTAATACCATTTATTCATAGTTACTGTAATTACTGCCTGTAACTAACACTGACCATTTAATTACTGCCTGTAACAATGTGTCTGAACATTTAAATACATAACAGGTAAGAAATATCACAGAAACAAGTGAATTAATATTTTACAGCCCTAATACCAGGTACGTACAGCAGAACTACTTCACTGATTTGTGAGTTAATCTGTAAAGTAAAGTGCTAAGTTGTTTTTATGTTTTTCTTCAAATGGCAATTTTATGGCTGTGGGGTGCCCCAGGGGTCCATTCCTGGCTTCCTTTATTTTATTTGTATTTTATTCTATTATGCATATAACACCATAGCTGTATCACACCATTGAGAAATACATAGAACTTTCATTTGTTAAATGAAGAAAAAAAGAGGTTCTGTTTATTGACCATGACTCTAGTCCCTCACATCAAAAAAGTAAATTCTTTTGCACCTAGCAAGATAAACAGACAATGTGTGGCAAACTTATTTTTTATACAGTCTATATTTTATGTTCAGTGCATATCATATCAATGAAACAGTGACTTCAATTAGATGACGTATACAAAAACTACTGTCATAACACTTGGACCATGGTAATGTGACTTTTTACCTGTTCCAGGAGCTACTGTTGTGAGATTCGCATAGACCTGGGACACCATAAGCACCAGCTCTGCCACATGTCTGTACCTATAGGCCTTTTCATCAGATCGCGATGTGGGTCATTCCCTTTTGATAGTTGGACTATGATACCAGTCATTTGCTGTATGGTGGGTGGTCATGCTTTGTCCTCTTCACTTGCAAAGGTGAGTCATAAGGTCGGTACTTATCTGTGTGCTAAACGATGAAAGAACAGTTTTCTGTCCATACAGAATTATTACTTATAAACGCTATAAGTATGACTGGGAATTATCTATTAGATAGATTACCCACGAGAGGAGTTAATTCAACCCCCTTTGATCTCACTGTACATTACAGGTGACTCGCACCATCTCTCAGAGCTGAGGATTGTGCTACTGGGGAACAGATATTCTGGGAAGAGTTCAGCAGGAAACACCATCCTGAACAGAGAGGAGTTTGAGTTAAAGAGAACTGTTCAGTGTGTGAAGAGACAGGGAGAAGTAGCAGGGAGACACATCACTGTGGTTGAAGCTCCAGGATGGTGTGACGAAATAAACCTAGTAGACGGAGAGTCACTGAGTTTCTGAAACAGGAGATTTGAATGTGCTCAGTGTTGTCTCTGTGTCCCTCTCTAGGACCTCAATGCTTTTGTTTTTTACTGCTGATCAACATAACTCGTGTAGCCAGTATTTGGATAGAGAATTACAGATGCATATTAGGAGGATATCTGAATCTTCTCACTGATACAGTCTGGAGTCACACTATAGTGCTGTTCACCTGTGGAGACTATCTGGGAGACACACCCATAGAGCAGCACATTGAGACTGAAGGGAAGGAGCTCCAGTGGCTGGTGGAGAAATGTGGGAACAGGTATCATGTTCTCAAGAATAAGAACAGGAGTGATGACACTCAGGTCAGAGAGCTGCTGGAGAAGATAGAGGAGATGGTGGCAGCAAACAGTGGAAGGCATGTTGAAATAGACAGAAGGATTCTGCACAAGGTGGAAAAGAAGAGGAGAGCTAAGGAAGAGAGAGCTAAAGAGAGGATGATGAAGGTGCAGAAGAAGAAAAAGAATATCAGAACAATGATGGGTGAGTGTTTTTATTACTAAAGTAAGGACAGAATGATTTATTTAACCCTTCAGTGCATACTCTCACACACTGTAATTCCTCAGTCTCACAATTACAGAGATTACTTATTTATTTTCTAGTTGTTACTCAGTTATGCACCCTTATTACTGAAAAATATAATGTCATATTTTCACAATTACAATATATAACTGTATAAGCATGGTATTATTTTGCCTGTATTGAACAGCTTTACTGAATAATAACACTTAAAATCAACACTTCCCAGAAAGAATCAGCTGACAGGAATGAAACTTGGTGGGTGGGTTTGACATTGTGGGACATGTGAATGATTAAAGTTTCAAGCTCAGCTATGAATGTGATGAATGTGACCTAAGTGACTCAACAGCCACTGTACCAACTGTAGACATTCAGTGAGCAGTGATGCCTTCATGAGTCAACCTGTTAGTACCAGCACCACTGGCAGATGGCTTCACGACAGAGGACTACATGCACACAGACCGTTACAATGAATGTCCTTAACACCACGTCACCGTCACCAAAGACTGCAGTGGTGTCGTACCAGACTGTCATGGAGTGACTCGGAATGGCAGCAGGTCATCTTCAGTGACGAGTCCCTCTTTTCTCTTGGTGGAGACGACCAACAAAGGCATGTGTGGAGGCACCGTGGTCAGCGCCAAGATGAACTGTTTTTTGTCACATGTCCAGAAGGCCTGGTGTCACTCCACCTCCACCCCTACCACACCATCTGCAGGAAGTGTGTGAGAATATTCATGCCGCATGGGATGGATTATCACAGGACACCATTAGGAACCTCTACATCCCCATGCTGAGACATCTGCTATGCTGCGTTAACAAACATATGTATTTTACTTACATATTCCGGTTCTTATGCTGATGAACAGAGAGGACTTTGAGTTAAAGAGAACTGCTCAGTGTGTGAAGAGACAGGGAGAAGTAGCAGGGAGACACACCACTGTGGTTGAAGCTCCAGGATGGTGGAGAGATAAACCTGTAGAAGAGAGCCCTGAGACAGGAGATTACTGAATTACTGAAACAGGAGATTGTCCTCAGTGTGTCTCTGTGTCCTCTCAGGCCTCATGCTGCACTACTGGTCATATGAATGGACAACTACAGAAACATATTAGAAGGTATCTGAAAGTTATCACAATGTATGAGTAATACCGCATTATTGAATTATTAGTTCATCAATTGAACCATTTCCTACATGGTAAGTGACAATGAATGGAAAACAATATGCGCACAGTGCCATTATTTTGTTTGTATAAGACAACCAACAGGATTAATTCAGTTTAGTTAAGTTTAAGTTTCAAGTTTATTTGTCATTTGCACAACATGTCAGGACATTTATGCATTGAAATGCTTGTGGTGAGGCTCAGGTTGATACTCTACAGCAGGACAGCATTAATATACATACCAAACATTAAGAGATATAAAAGACTAAAAGACTTATATTAAATAAAAACAAAATACACAAAATATACACAAAATTACCAGAATTATATCAAAGAGGAGGACACCAAGAGGGGGTCGTAGAGAGATTACCTGTGAAAAAAAATGATACATTATTAGACAAGGATAATCTGAGACAGAGCAGATATATATATATATATATATATATATATATATATATATATATACATATATATCTCGGTCGTAGGTAGTACAGTGATGCAGGCCATGAGGATACTCTCTGAGGAAAAGAAGATGGGGTGAAGTGAAGTTCCACTTTCTAGACAATAGCAGGTCTGTGCCCCCACCTCTGCCAGTCTATCTTGGAGAATGAGAGAAGTTAAAGGCAGATTTGAGGACGAGCTCGGAGATTGCAGGACGGGTTCTCAGGGGTGATTCCAAGTCTCAGTCCAAAGCCAAGAAAGTGCAAGTGATGGTGGGGATGCTTAAGGGCCTGAAAATAAAGTCTGCCTTCTGTACTGCGGACTGACCACCTACCTCCAGGGCCTGAGAAGATGATGACTATGGGGACCATGGCTTCCTGTGATGAGCATGGGATCTTCTAGCTCTGTGGGATGAGAGGACAGGTTTTGTGAAACACATATTGGAAGAGCAAAAGTGTAGCCAGTATGGGTACGGAAATAATATAAATAAATAAAATAAAAGATACTTAGGCGAAGTTGATGGGAGCCATTTGCGTTGGTGGGCCACTACGCACTGTGGGGGACACCTCTTGAATATACACCCCCCTGCAATTCACACCTTGGACTGAACTGAAACCCCAGCTGAAACTGGTAATTTCAATTAACACTATTTTCAGCAAGCTAGCAAAACAGCCTAGTAACTGACAGGGTCACAGTCAAAGTAAATTAAACTCAAAGCCTGCCTTACCTATTTACAGTAAACAAAGACATTTCTATGATGACTACATTTCTCAGTATTGTTTTAGACTGTCAGTAGGACCACTTTGCTGCACTCAATTTGTGTCAAACTGGAGTTTTGATATGTACAAAGAATTAATCACTTTTCCATCACTGTTCCTCATAGGTGATTCAGACCATCTCCCAGAGCTGAGGATTGTCCTGATGGGGAGTAGAGAAAAAATAAAAAACGCTGGGAAGGAGTGTCAGCAGGAAACACCACCTGCCGGAAACACAAACAGAGAGGATGTGTTGAGTTATAAGGAGAACTGACTCAAGTGTGTGAAAAGACCAAGGGGAGAGAGAGTAGCAGGGAGACCACATCACTGCGTGTGAGCTCCAGGATGGTGATGAGAGATAAAACTGGAGAGCGAGAGCCACTGAAGTGGTACTGGCAACAGGAGATTGTGCTCAGTGTGTCTCTGTGTCATCCAGCACCTCATGCTGTACTGCTGATCTTATCCTTGGATAATGCTTATAAAGGAATTTACAAAAGCATTTTTGACGGATACCTGAAACTTTCTAGAGCAGATGAGAAGTCTCAGGATGCTACACCATAGTTGCTGAGTTTGTATCACTTCATGGATGATGGGTGCCTTGGGATGACACACCACTAGAGCAGCCCCATTCGAGAGTGAAGGGAAAAGAGCTTCAGCGGCCTGGTGGAGAAATTGTAGGGAACAGGTATCCATGTTCTCCAAAACAATAAGAAGCTAGGATCGCGCTGCTGACATTCAGCAGTACACAGAAGATGCTGGAGAAGATAGAGGAGATGGTGGCAGCAAACGGTGGACGCCATTTTGAAATGAACAGAAAGATTCTACAGGAGGTGGAAAGAAAGAGAAGAGTGGAGGAGGAGAGAGTGAAAGAGAGGATGATGAAGGTGCAGAAGAAGAAAAAGAAAATCAGATCTTTGATGGGTGGGTGCTTTTGTTACTGAAGTAAGGGCAGAGTGATTTCCTAAACCTTGGATGCCTAAAGGACTGTAAGGTTATTCTCCCTGTATTTCCTGACTCTCACAATTACAGAGATGACTACTTATTTATTTCCCAGTTGTTACTCAGTAATGCACATTATTACTGAATAATAAATAATGCCACATTATCTTTATACCAACATATTTACTACACTGCATGGTTCCATTATATTGTTGGCGTTAGTTAGTACTACACAGATTAAGCTATGACAATGCTAACTGAATAATAAGGTTTAAACATTGAATGATCCCAAATAATAAACAAACTACTATTAAATTATGCAACCATTACAATGGTCTTAGTGCCTCTCAGGTGCATTGTAGAGGATAAATTGGTCCCTGGTTGACTCAGGTGCTAGTACTATACATGGTCCTTACGTGACACAGGTGTGGGGGCATATACCTTGCACAATGGTCTTAGTAAAACATGTGCATGTACTTTGAATTGTCTTACGTGGATATCAGGACAAATGGTACTTTATCACATAGGTAATACCGCTGACAGTCAGTGTGGCATGTACCTTTCCAATTTTTATTGTTTCACAGAGTGGAGTCAGTTACAAAATGAGCAGTTCTGACTTGAATCCAAGGTTGTCATAGGGCAGTTTTGATTAGATACAGAGATTTACCTAGCTGATCTTAAACTTATATCACTGTTCCTCACAGGTGACTCGCATAATCTTTCAGAGCTGAGGATTGTGCTGCTGGGTTACAGATATGCTGGGAAGAGTTCAGCAGGAAACACCATCCTGAACACAGAGGAGTTTGAGTTAAACAGAACTGCTCAGTGTGTGAAAAGACAGAGACTACGTATCGAGGAAGCTATCAGTCAGGGAGACGACATCCACTGTGGTTGTTTATTTGAAGCTCCTGGAATCAGTGCGAGCTTATGTACCTGTCGTGAGAGAGAACACTGGGAGTTACTGAACAACATGGGGAGATTGTGCTGTCAAGTGTGTCTCTGTGTACCTCCACGGATCTCTCATGGTACCCCCCCTTAGTACTGCTGTTCATACGTGTGGACTGTGGTTTTGACAGAAATGATAGACGTGTCTTAGAAGGCTATCTGAATCTTCTCACTGATACAGTCTGGAGTCACACTATAGTGCTGTTTACCTGTGGAGACTGTCTGGGAGACTCACCCATAGAGCAGCACATTGAGAGTGAAGGGAAGGAGCTCCAGTGGCTGGTGAAGAAATGTAGGAACAGGTATCATGTTCTCAACAATAAGAACAGGAGTGATGTTACTCAGGTCACAGAGCTGCTGGAGAAGATAGAGGAGATGGTGGCAGCAAACAGTGGACGCCATTTTGAAATGGACAGCAAGATTCTACAGGAGGTGAAGAAGGAAAGGATAGCAAAGAGAGAGAGAGTTAATGAGGAAAATACAAATAAAAATATCGAATCACAGAGGGGTAAGTGTTTTTTTTATCATGATTTGGATGGAATTATTTATTACTTTTTTGACACCTATGATCATTCCCATTGTAATTGTTCTGCTCTCATAACTGCAGAAGTTACATATGTATTTATAAGCTGTTATTACACATTTATTACTGTATAATAAATTATTTCACATTACCGCATTCCTGCATGGCAGCGTGCATTGGTCCATGCCTAGAAAGCAATTTTGCAGCCAGACAGCTGTGGCCACTGGTACACCATGCCTTCCAACATGCTGGAAAAGAGGCCTTGTCTCACGGCTACCACTGCCTACCCTTTTCTTTTGCTGATGGACATCGCATCTGACCCCATTACAAGGCCACCAGGGCCTGGCTTCCTCTTGGAGAGGGAAGTGGAGTCCATTATTCCTTGCTCCTCCCTCTTTTGGCACTTAAGGCATTCCTCATATACAAGCCTGAGGAACAACTGGCTCACCTAGCACTGCCTCTTCAGACTCAGGCCCTGCCAAGCAGTCTCTCCCTGCTGTGCCTATATGCATCAAGGAGCTGAAGCAAAATTGGGATTGACCTTTTTCCCCACAGCATTCCAGTTCCCAGTTTTTCCAAACGGCATATTGATGGCGAAGACAAACTGGCCATTTTTGGTGAAATCTTCAGTAGCCTAATATCTTCTGCTCCATCCTGCCTAATATCATGCTGCCCCATCTTTCTAACCTGGGATTCAAAATAAATCACACCAAGAGCTGTTTCACCTTCAGACAGGAGATAACATACCTGGGGGTAAACACCCTCTCATTCTGCCTCTTTGACAAATGTACACTGAGGAACGTACTGCACTGCATAATCACATCAACGTTTCAGCAGACTGCTTAACTGCTCTGAAATGGTGAAGACATTCATGAGTTTTTGAAATTAGCACCCTCTTGACCCAGGGCTTTTGAGAAAGTCGGTGACCACAGATGCTTGGGATGTAATCCTCGAGGGCAGCATGGTGAATGGCGTCTGGCCACAACATCTGTGCTCCCAACACATGAGTTTCCGTGAACATCTAGTTACCTTCCACTTTGCTTCCATTCTCTAAGACTGTCATGTCCTCATTCAGTCAGACTGGACCATAATGGTGGCATATATAAACCATCAGGGAAGTTTACTTCTCGGATACAGGCAGAGCTTTGGAGGAAATCCCCTTTACAGAGACTGGAGGTTGTACCCACAGGTGATCAAACAGAATTCAGAGAAGTATGGCGGAGCCTCCGTAGTTCTTATCCCTTTGCACAAACCCACATTGCCCTCCGTTCTTCTTAAGGACAAACAGCGACACACCTTTTTAAGTAGTTGCACATGCCCACCTACTAGAGTACAAGAAAAAGACTTATGCCTCCTTCTTGTTGTCCCATGCTGGTCTGGGAAGCTTTTGTTAGCTGAGATTATTTAGCTCATGTCACCAGAGCCTTGGCAACTCCTGTTACGCAGAAACTTATTTTCCCAAGTTCAGGAAAAAATTCTTCACCCACGTTTGCCTATGAAAGGATGAATCTGGTCACTATGGATCTGCTTTCTGAAGTAATCACTACCATTATGCACTAGAGCTACATCCACACACTCTCTCTATGACCCCTAAGTGGCATGTGTTGGAGTCCAGTCCAGGTGGGAGGGTAAAATTTGGAGGGTCTGTTACATCAAAGCAGAGCCTTCTTCACCATTTAGGTGTATCTAGCCACTACCTCAGCATGTCACATGGGTTTCAACAATGCTTCTGTGGCCAAACACGCATTAGTTTGCCTGATCATGAGAGGTGTGCACAGACTATGCCCAATCTCCAAGCCTATAGTTTCTTCACGGGACCTATCTTTAGACCTATCAAGGAAGTAAAGATGTATATTCCCAGCACTGGAGAGCATAGAACTCAATATTCTCTCCATTAAGACAGTTTTACTGCTTCTGCTGGCTTTGACTAAATGAGTAAGATAATGACAAGCATTTTGCCAGGATCATCCTTATGCTTGTTCAGAGTTAAAGAGCAGCTTTTCATCTTCCACTCTTCTTTTATGACGAGGCCCAAATGCTGAACTGTGCTTATCTCATGCGGTCTTAATGTGTGTATATAGAACACACTAGGAGCTTAGGAAAATATAATCAGCTTTTCATTTTGGCTCCCTCATGGGAGTTCACTCATATGATCCCAGTGCTTATCTCACTGAGACTACAACCCCAGTTCTCTGAATCCGGAGTGAGGTATCTCATGAGTGGAAATTCAAGGGTGATTAAGATGATTAAGAACAGCATTCTGAAGTCATAGACCAGAAAAATAAAAATGAAATCATATTCCTTTCTGGTGCTTCATAGTGAGCATGGAGAGGAACCCCGATACATCTTCTGTGGGACGGTCATTCAGATCAGGACCAAAACATTCCAAACACTCATCTTACAGCTCTGGATTTGTTTCTTTAGCATCCATTCCTGAATCCCTGTACTTGAGAAAGTCTAAAAGCCTGAGAAATCCACCAACCAGTAAGTGCTCCAGATTTTTATACCATTATTTATTAATTTAAAAGTTTAAATCCTGCGGTTGACACCAAGCTAAAAAGAATGATGGTAAAAAAATGAAATTAGGAAAACAACAATCTAAGCAAAACGAAAAAAGTATAGAACTGTATGAAAAATGTCCTTACAACATTTTATACATTAGCAGGCAAACTAAGAGCTATTTATACAAACAAAATTAAAAGAGTTTAGATTACTATATATACATTACATATTACTATTACTGTGTAATATATACATTACTATATATTAAGATTACGAAAGTTATAGACCAGAACATGAAAAAAAACAAATCATACTGTTTTCTGATGCTTCACAGTGAGCCTAGAAAAGAACTCAGATACATCTCCTGTGGGAGAATCATTCAGATCAGGATCAACACATTCCAAACACTCATCTTACAGCTCTGGATTTGCTTCTTTAACATCCATTCCTGAATCTCTGTACTTGGGAAGGTCTGAAAGCATGAGAAATCCACCAACCAGTAAGTGCATTGTTTTAAAGTGAAATGGGTTGTTAGGTGAATGTTTTCTAGTTTCCTATTGGTCAGCAGGATTGATTTGATGGATGCATCATAATATAGCTGATATTACTTTTATCATCAGTGCTTTTCATGCTTTACCTTCACACAAGAATCTCTTTTATAAAAGATAAATTTTTTTAGGTTACACTTATTCATTTCCTGTTTTTTTTTTTTTTTTTACAGTGAATGGAGAGGACTGGACAGATACAACGTCTCTTGAAAGTTCTGCATACAGCTCATTCAGATCACTATCAGGACCTGACAGCAGTTGTGTTTATGGGTCAGCATGCTCTAATGTCTCAGCCCACGGCAGCTATGCTTTAACAACAATTCCTGAACCTGTTCAGAGTTCAAAACCCAAAGTAAAAGTTCAGTTTCCAAAGATGATAAAGCCTTTCCGACATCATAAAAAAGATGAAGGTGCCAGTGAGGCTGCCCTTGCACTTAAACATAAACTTAAAGAGTGAGCTGCTGCCTAATGATGGTAAAGCATGACACCAGCAACAACAACGTTTTTTCCTTATTACCTACATGAACCCACTTCAACACCCAGGTTGGACAGTGTTTCATGTATCTCTGTTGTTATCAGGATTATAAAGTACTTTACAGCATAATGATCTAGTCTATCTGAATTCTGCTGCAGTAGCTTCTTCACACTTTCAGAACTAAAACTAATTAATAAGCCCTTTCTGAGGTAAACTGGGAAATAATACAGCCTGCAGCACCAGAACTGAGAACCACTGGATCTAATCACTGGTGTTCCTGCCCTCTGACATGGTCCATCAGTATCTCTCTGATGGTTTGAGTTTCTCTACACGCATTCATTAACATTTCCTAAGTGCTGTTGAATAAACACTGGTACAATAAAAACCTGCTTTGAGTATTCTAAATGAAATACAGCTGCAGTGCTTTCTGAAAGTCAGGCCTAGTTGTGACATCGTCTGCTTTCATTTAGACTTTTCATTTGCTGCCCTCTTGTGACCGTAGTGCAAACTTCTGCTGATCCTACTTAGCTGCCATAATTCTCCTCAGAGCTCTATTTAAATAAAGAAAAATAAACTCCTTATTTTTTCACTCATTGCTATAGTGAAAAATCAGAAATTAAAAGGAGTTGCATGTATCATTTATATAGAAGTGTGATGCCAGTCTAAGACAGCTTTTTGAATTGAGTCCATGTATGTGGTGAAAATAAGACTGAACAATTTGAACCTTAATTGTGACTGTGACTGTTTTTTTCTGTTTTTATGACCAATAAAACCAGCATATCCACTTATTATGACTTTATGCTTGAACTAGTATGCTAGACTGACTGATTTTATTCTATAGTCATATTTATGTAGATTTATTTATATGTATATTTACAGTATATATGTATATTTTCTTTAAGTGAAATTAAAACAATGTATAGTTGTATAGTTTGCTACATATATAAATTTTTACTTTAAAGTATATGAGTAGATTTTGATTTAGGTTTAGGAATTTAGGAACATAAAATATACCTTTTAGACGTAGTATAGTGGATTACAAAAAACAAAATTATAAAAACAAATTTTGTATTAGATGACATTGCATACAAATCAAGAACATTTAATTCTACTTTTCTTAAGTATATCTCCATGAAAAGATCAAGTACAATTATAGACCAAATAGACTTTTCTGTATGCCTGTCAGTATCACCCAAATATACCTATATATACCTAATATAAGTGTACCTGCATTTAATACATCACTGATAAGCACATAAAAAGTAAAATGAAAGCATAATCACTTATATAAACTTCTTTTTAAGGGATATCATAAAGTAATAAATATCCCCAATTATAAAATCTAATTATTGATAAATAAATGATTGATGAATTGATAAATTACTGTCAAATTATTGGCTGTAATAAAAATGCAGCTGAAAACTGCCAATTTAATATAAAAATAAAGTTCAGCTCTGAGTAAAAGCAGAACTCAGAAGTAAGAAAAATATCTTGCCTTTGCCTTTCTGTTTGTCACGGACTGAGAGACAAGAAAGGAAGAATCATATCATTTTTGTTTTATTATTATTATATTATATTATTTATATTTTCACAATATATATATATTTTCTGAAGTTTTCATTTTTCAATATACACCATGATTTTTATAGGAACATAAGAATGATAGGACTGCTTTTCTGTTTACTGTAAAATATTATCCAGTGCTGTACATGCGATTTTCTTCATGTTGATTAAGTCTAGTATTGTCTGAATTTCATTTTACTAGGGCAAATTGTTTTTAGTTCTAATGGGCAATTTTGCTCCAGGTCACTTGGGTTTATTAAATGTCTAGTGTGTTGTCAGGTCGCCTCCAGTCTACCTCAAAGTCTGTTGTGCTCCATTTTGAAAAGCTTCCCTCATTGGTGTAAATGACTGCTCTGACTGCTGTCCCTTCTAGTACACTTTTAACTTTGGGGAAACTAAAAGTAAGTCTGTGAGTAAGGGCCTAAAACAAACAGACTGAAACATGTCTGATCTCGTCTCATCTTGTCCTGCCTGAAAATAAACAAGGCTAAGGAGGTACCTTCATCTGTGATCTGTAGTTTTCTATTTACATTGTCCACATCACATTAAGGCAGGTAAGACTGATATATGTGTGTGTTATTTTGGGGTTTTATTAGAGACTGTGGATTCTGGAGTGTCTGTCTGAAAACTGATCATGTTAAAGGAATATAACTAATAATTAGCCATTTAAATGCTGTCATTTTCACTGTAAAACATTAGCATGTTCTGTAAACTGAACATAGAGAGAACATTCTCTACATGTTGTTTAGGCCCAGAGTTTTTTCTGCATTTCATATTTAATTACTCTAAATTTTGATTCACCACATTGTATCATCAGCTGGTTTATAAGGAAAACAAAGATAATGTACTTAATTGATGAAGAAAATTCAATTGCTGCTGAAGAAAATCCATATTATAATCCTACATCACACTCCCAATTATATTTGTTCAGAGGTTTTTTCTCCCCAGAAATTCGACTGTTTAATTACTGAGGTCTGTAAATATAACCAGCTATGACATTTTTACCACATGAAAATTAGGCTGGATAATTGTTGCCTCCACCTTGTCTACATTAAAGCCCTACAGAAAATTAATGTGATTTTAAATAAGAAAAGAAACTTCTGCATCAAGTCGGTTAGTTCTTTGACATGTAATATGAGTTTATCTAGGAAAATTAAACCTAACCAATTAAAATATTTTTCAGAAAGGCTCGTCAACAGTAAACTGTATAGAAAATAACTGACAGCGAGGAGTCGTAGTACTTCACAAGGTTACTGTGTTTTTTAGGTGAAACATGGAAAAAGACTTGTGTTTGTGTGTGTGTGTAATTTCAAAGATAATTTTACAGGTTTGTAAAAGTTTTGTCTGGGTGTTTAATTTCTAACTGTAATTATTAAGGTATTCTATAAATTTAGTATCAGAATCTGCAATACAAAACAAATTTAAACACTGTCTAGTGTAATTGAAGCTTTAGTGTGGCCATGCAAAGAAAGAGACATGTTAAGGGCTGTAAACACTGAGGAGTAAACATAGGAAATATTGACACTAGTGAATGTGGGGCTAGGACTGATCATTTTGGTGGGTAAACAAAAAGCTGATCATATCTGAGATGCGGTATTCCCTAGGGCTGTACCTATAGGCATATTTTGCCAGTCAAATCGGATTCGGCCGACGATTCAACTATTTGTTCGTGTTTTTTCTCCATGTACATTATCTAGTAATCAGTAAGTCAATTTGCATACATTTTAGATCTGATGTCCTCCTCATTTATAAAGTCAGCAGAGTCACAGGAACATATTTCTGAACTCAAAGAGGCGGGGCTTATGATGATCGATCTGAACTGGAGCCTGATTTAATTACAGGATACAGCGTCAGGCAGCAGCGCGTATTTATACTAAACAATAGCACATATAGCTTATAGTCTTTTTAATTTCACTTCTAACAGCTTCTTCAGTAAGGGGACCCTTCGTCTTTCATCTCTCATAAATAATGAACTACTAAATAAAACCAGATTAGTCCATATTTAAATTATTTTTAGATGAAAAGAAGAACGGTAGACCTAAACTGTTTAATTATGTTTCCCGTGCTGAAATCATTATCTCTCTCGTTTATCGGCAGGCGTATTAAGTGACTGTACTTATCCTTAAATAAAAAAAATCTTATCTGTAGACGAATAAATACACATATCTGTAATTTAGGTTCTAAAATAATGGAATTATAATAAAACAAACGTCTTCACTCCGTTTTTCCTTTACCGCAAACAGCTGTTATGTCTAAACGAAAGTCAGCTCCTTCGTTTGACGCAGTGTCGGATGTCTGATTAAATGACGAGAAGAATTCGGTTTCTTTTGTTCGGATTCTCTACTTCAAAACCTCCTCCAGACTTTCTCTGAGACATCGCTCCCCCCGTGTTTCTCAGCGTCACAGCTTTAGCTTCCTTCAACGGAGCGCACGTTGTCAGGTGGATTACATTTTTTAGCAAGCATAGGTCCCAGCCCAGCTAGAACTTACATATATATTTATTATTCCCCTTTTAATCATTATTAAAATGTATTTTTACATTCTTAAAGTTCTTGTGCATTTTTGTAAGCTTTAGTCTTTAGTTTAAAAAAAAAAAAAACATCACTGTTGTCAGTCAACTTAAAGGGTCTCCAACTGATAATTTGACTCGTCGACTTCTAGAGGGCAGCCCTAGTATTCCCCTTATGCTGTGCTGCAAGCAGTTTGGGTGTTAGGTCATTCCTTTTAGACACACAGCTTCAGAAATATCTTTGTTGACATAAGTCCTATTTGGATGGGATTCGATTTTAATGGGGTCCTGGGTAAATTTCCTCTTACAGGTGCTCTTCTGTGATTATACTTCCATCCAGATATGCCACATCTGTGCAACAATGTGAAACAAAAAAGGGTTGATGTACTAGCTGGGCGGTGCCTCTCTCTAGTCTTGTGTCTAGTCCTGTGTGTAATGTGTTGTGCATAAGCATGAGTCCATATGCACATGCATGAGATGAAATTCATGTTTTGCACCAGCAGCCTCTGTGGAAACAAGTCCAGACAGTTTATTGGTGTAATAGTACACTCCTAATAGCTGTGTAGGAGTTTTGAGGCAAGTTGCCAAGACGCACTTTACTTTATCCCAAGCAAAGACACTTTACTGTAACTCTGAAAAACATTAGTCCACATGCTCATACCTGACTCGTACCTGATTTTTAGGATTTGCCAGGTGTAGGCTGCATTGCATAGAACAAAATTATATTTTATTCTTTTACACTAGAAGCTCATTCCACTCTCATCTTTAAAAACCCTTCATTAATCTGCGTCTAAAACCAGACTATTATACTAAACATACTGCAACGATGAAGGGACTTCTAACGGTGGTGTAACATTTTTTGACACACAACCCCCTAAATCGAAAAAAGTTGGGACTGTGTGGAAAATACAAAAAAAAGCAGTGTTTGTTAAATTGACTTTTATTTAATTGCAGACAGTATGAACCCAGGATATTTCATGTTTAGGTCTGGTCAGGTTCATTTCATTCGAAATCCATCCATTCAAGCATTTTAGACCAACAACACAATCCAAAAAAAGTTGAGATGGTAAAGCATTTACCGGGTAATGTTGTAATTTCTTCTCACAACACTTAAAGAATACTAAGCAATAAAGTTTTTCTGGTGTTGTTTTGATTCTCCCTGCAAACACAAGGTGTGCACCAGTATGCTGTTATCGTTGTCATGTTTTTCATATTTAAATTCTCCACACATTCTGTACTGGGGACAGATCTGTCTGCAATAAAATAAATGTCCCTTACTTTTATTAAGCATACAACAAGCATGTGAATAAGAAACATGAATTGATTTTTTTTTGCAAATTTTGAATTTGAACTTCTTAAACATGTTGCATCTTTGCTGTCCATGCAAAACTCAAAAACGAACTGATAAATAGTTATGTTTGAAGATTTGGAGATCTGAAAGTTTAAGGCCTATTCCGTGTCTTATATGCTCTGAAATCAGAAAGATTAGCACCTTGGTGCTGGAGTAGCATTCGATGGTAAACAAATTAACAAGCCCTTTCTGAGGTGAACAGAAAAACACTACAACATGCAGGACCAGGATATGGTAGATTGAAATACTGATAGCATTTGTCCCTAAAGTCAATGTTCTTTCCAAATGCACTGCAGCCCCGGTGGTAAAAAGCAAAGGCACAAAAAATAGTTGAGGTTAGACTAAACATGTCTGATCTTTTCTCGCCTTGTTCAATAAACATGGCTGAAGGAGGAACTGTGGTCTGTGTGCTTTAGTTTTTTTTTTTAATTTGCATTGTCAACAACAGCCAGACTGAGAAGTAAGGAAATAATATTTCCAAGTAATTTTTGGTCTTTTTATTAGAATATGTGGTTTCTGAAGTGTCATCCTAAAAGCACATCATGTTTGTGGTATATTCAGCATTTAAAGCTATTCCTTTTTTAATATATATGCTGTGGAGCTGAGTGGTCAGTATGTTTATTGTGCTGCTGAGGTGAGACAGTTGTATACAGGGTGGTGGAGCTGAGTGGTCAGTATGTTTACTGCGCTGCTGAGATAGGACAGTTGTATACAGAGCGGTGGAGCAGAGTGTGACCAGGACCTGCCCATGATACTGACTGCTGGCCAGTGGATCTTGCTGGAAGAAACTAACTCTGTCCTAGCACCGTTTAAGGAGCTAACTAGGAATGTAAGCTCATGCACCTCCTCCACTGCTGATGTCATTCCAGCTGTCACCGTCCTCAAATGCATCCTAGCTAAGGAAGGCGAGGCAGATACCAGCATTAAGACAATGAAAAAGAGCCTGCTACAAGCTGTCAACAACTGCTTCTTGCCAAATTGATGTACTTGAGGTATAAAGATAGCTAAGATTCTAAACTGATTACTTTATATTGTAGAATCTATCTATTATTATATTATATCTTTTATATACATGCTTTTTCTTATTTATATTACCGTAATCAGCCTTAGGTCTTATTGTTGCATCAAAGAATTTAGTGTCACAATGAGGTGTGAATTTTAACCAGTGTTTTCTATATTTAACTTCTGTTTTATTTAACTTATGTTTTAACTTGAGGAAGAAAAGTCCCGTCGGGTGGAAGCAACAGCAGCACTACACGAGAGCCACTTTATAAAAGAATTAGAACAAATTCTAGAGGGGTGTGAGGATCCTGGTGTAGCAACCATCTTAAGCCCGGCTGTCAATCTGCATATATATTTTTTTTATTGGAAAAAAAAAAACTCAGACAATCCATACCAGTACTGGAGAGTCAACAAAGATCGGTTACCTTGTCATGATGCCACTGCCACAAAAAAACCTCTGTGCCCCTGCAGAAAGTGAAAGACTGTTCAGCACAGTTTCCAACATTGTGGATGAGAAACGAAAGAAACATACTTACAACAGAGACAGCAGAAATTATTGTTTTTATGAGAAAGAACATGCTATTGCTGCTTGAGTGAGCATTCAGGGCAACCAAAGGTCACAAGTGGTGTGAGACTACACTGAATGTTTACTGCTTGTATGTTTGACCAAGTTACTGGTTTATTCTCAGCTGCTAGACTTTACTCTGAATTGCTGCACAATTGTTAATATTTTAGTGACAAATAAATAACAATTCAGTACATTTATATCTACTACTATTACTAACAGAGTTAAGTAATGTTTAAGTCAATACTGATGCCTTAAGTCACTCTCACATGGTGAGGTGTACAGTTCATTAATTCACCAATGGCATGGGATCGGGTATCGACCAACAGATACACAAAGTTTATGTATCGGTATAGGCCCCAAACTATCCAAGATGGCGCCGAGGATGGCAGCCACGGTGACGAGCTCCTCCGTGTGGTGTTTGTTTTTGTTTGTTAATGTTGTCTATTGTACGTCAAACTCAGTTAGTTGGAGCAGGGAACAACTACTGAGCTTCAGGAACAACATTTCCCCTGAAAGCATCCCGGAATTTATTCAAGAACCTTCAGTTTGTGCGGAGATTCCTCACAACAGCCGCGGCTGACCGCGCTCCGGCCGCTCGCCAGGAGACTGGGAGAAAGCCGGCGCAGGGGCAGACGAGCCGGTGCGCGCTTCGTGCGTCTGAGGCGGCGCGGGGCTCGCGCACATCTTTTACCGTAATTGTTTGCCTCTCCAACCGATCCGATCTCTCCCAGGCAGCAACAAAACTGAGGAAACTACTTCTGCTCAACCAAACCAACAAACAAGGACTTCTCCGCTGCTTCTGGCGCTCTGCTTCACGGAGACCTGGCTGTCCGAGCTAACCCCGGACAGCGCGCTGCACCTCCCGGGCTTCCAGGCTTGCACAGAGCGGACAGAGTAACCGCGGAGCGCAGCGGCAAGAGCAGAGGAGGAGGAATCTCTTTCCCTTCTCATCAACGAGCGCTGGTGTAGAGACACATACTACGGTACTGTTTAAAAGTCATGCTCCCCTCAATCCGTGGAATCTCTGTTCATAACCCTGTAGGCCGTTCTACTCTCCCAGAAAGATGTTCAGCCTCATTCATTCTAGCCGGGCATCATCTACCATTGCGCCAAGCGCGTGCACGAGAGCGACGCACTGAAAAACAGCCATGGCGGAACAGATTAAACGAAAGTGGAAGACGACTACGGGAGTTCCCCGGACTCAGCTTTCTCATCATTCTGGGGATTTTAACAGCGCTAACCTCACGAAGGGAGATTCCCAAATACAGACAACACATCGCGTGTCCAACACGAGAAGGCAAACACCACTGGACAAAGTGCTACACCTGTATCAAGAATGCCTATCGCGCGCCGGTCCACGGCGCGCAGCTGTCGGGCTCTCCGATCACCATCAGGCTCGTTCACCTCATTCCAAACCTACCGGCCAGAAACTCAAAAAACCCAACAAAGCCGGTCATCACAACAGTGGAAAGAGGTGAAGAGTGGAGCCTGGGAGACATTGAGAAGCTGCAGGGCTGCTGCTTCGAAATCCCCACACTAACGCCTTGTGTTGTTTGAGGGAGGCGACAGAACGGACTGGAACGAAATACACAGACACGACATGGTGACGTCATACATCAGTTTCTTGTGAAGGACAGCTGTATCTCAACTAAATCACAGGTGAGATACAGTAACAACAAACCCTGGTTTACTGCAGAACTCAAACAGCTTCGGAGGGAAAAGGAGGAAGCGTTTCAGGAGTGGAGATAGAACTGTGTATAAGGAGGCCAAATACAGACTGGAGAAAAGGGATTAGAGCTGCGAGGAGCAAGTACTCCGCGCAGCTGAGCAGACACATCACTCCTAACGACCCATCTTCAGCCTGGAAAGGCCTTCAGCTTCTCACTGGTAACAAGGTGAGAAAGACCCCCCTCCTCCCCTGAACGACCGACACCTCACCAACGACCCTGAATGAGTTTCTACTGCAGATTCGAACTCGCAAAAGACAATCAGACTGTCTCCCCCCCCACACCCCCCCTCCACCTCCACCCCCCACACTGGCCCTCTCACCAATGCCTCCTGCTCATCACTGCCTCAAACGGCCGGATGGTCACAGGCTCTTCAGCCGACCGAACGTGAGGAAAGCCCCCCGGGCCCGACTCAGTCCTCTCCATCTACCCTAAAAACACTGCTGTGACCAACTGGCTCCAGTGTTTACACAGACATTTTTTAACAGATCACTGGAGCTCTGCTCTGTTCCAGCCTGCTTCAAAACCTCCACCATCATTCCAGTTCCCAAGAAAAATCCACCATCACTGGACTGAATGACTACAGGCCTGTCGCCCTGACCTCTGTAGTCATGAAGGTCTTTGAACGCCTGATCCTAGCCCACCTGAAGTCCATCACAGACCCCCCTGCTGGACCCCCTGCAGTTTGCGTACCGAGCAAACAGGTCTGTCGACGATGTGGTCAAACCTGACCCTGGCACTTTTATCCTGCAACACATCTCGACAGCCATGGAAACTATGCTAGGGTTTTGTTTGTGGTTGGACTTTAGCTTCGGCTTTTAACACTGTTGTGCCGCAGCTTCTTCAGGCCAAAAACTCTCCCAGCTGTCAGTGCCAGGCTCCAATGTGTCGTGGATCGTGGATTTTCTGACAGACAGGAGACAGCAGGTGCGGCTGGGGAAGCAAACTTCAGATTTTCGGACACTCAGTACAGGAGTCCCACAGGGTTGTGTTCTTTCACCCCTTCTCTTCAGCCTCTACACTAATGACTGTGTCTCCAAAGATCCAGCTGTAAAGATCCTGAAATTTGCAGATGACTCCACTCTGGTGGGCCTTATAGCCAACGGTGATGAGTCTGCTTACAGAAAGGAAATTTGAGCAGCTGGTGTCCTGGTGCAGCAACAACCACCTGCTGCTGCTAAACACAAAAACTGTAGACTGTAGTTTCCCTCCCCGCCATGGTGGTGGATTTCCGACGCAATCCACCCCCCCCTTCCCCCCCTCCAGATCAACAACACTACAGTATCCATGGTGGAGTCACTCAAGTTCCTGGGCACCACCATCTCCAGAGACTTGAAATGGGAGAAAAACACCATCTCCATCATCAAGAAAGCTCAACAGAGAATGTTCTTCCTGAGACAGCTGAAGAAATTCCACCTGCCACAGACCCTGATGATCCAGTTCTACACAGCGATCATCGAGTCCATTCTCACAGCCTCCATAACCATCTGGTATGGTTCCTCCACCTCACAGGAAAGAACCAAACTCCAGCGCATCATCAGGACAGCAGAGAGGATCATTGGATGTAACCTGCCATCACTTCAGCAGATCTTCACCAGCAGGGTGAGGAAGCGTGCTGGCAAAATTACATCTGACCCCTCACATCCTGGACACCTCCTCTTCCAGACACTCCCCTCTGGTAGAAGACTGCGGTCCATCAAAACCAGCACAGCACGTCATGCTAACAGCTTTTTCCCCAGAGCTGTAGCGCTCCTCAACCACAGTGGACACCTACCACTGTAAACCTCAAAACATACACTGAACTGTACCAAACCGGACTGAACAGCTACTTGCACTCTGCCTATTTGCACTCTGCCTATTTGCACACCTGTACAGATGTTCTCATTCTGTTAATATTCAGGTCATCTGTAACTTTCTATTTTTCAACTAAATCTGTTCACATCTCTCAGCTTCTTCAGCTTTTTATTACCTTTAGTACTTTTTATTTATTTATTTTTTTAATTTATCCCCGACCCTATTTATTGTATAGTGTAATTTTCCTTTAGTTTAATACTGTAAATAATCTGTGTTCTGTGTTTTTGTTACTTGTTTTTTGTTACTTGTCATACGTGTTGCTCTTACCAAGACAAATTCCTTGTATGTGTAACATACTTGGTGAAATAAAGAGATTCTGATTCTGATTCTGATTCTGATTCGGTATCTTAACTGAAAAAGGTTGGATCGGTGCATCCCTAAATGTATGTACTAGTTCTTGGGAGGGTTAGCCTCCATCGATTTTTAAAACATTCTGCATGATTAAATGCATAAGATGTAAACAGTAAACCTGGGAGAGTTTTGCAGCAAACGTTTGCCACATCACTCTTGAAAGACTTCAATAATTTTGGTCCAATCTCAGTCCAATCCACAAATGTACAGCCTCAGACTGTTCTTCTTCCACCAAACTTGACCAATAATGCTCACTTTTAATGTTCACACACTATTTTTCTCATGATGTAAATTGTTGTATTCACTGTCTTGTCTGAAAAGCTCCTGATGAGCCCAGAGCTTGTCCACTCTGTTCTGTTGGTCACACCCCACAGCAGTTCCTCCCCTATACATGTTCCACCCCTGTCTGACAGATTGCAGATAGACCCTTCTCTCTTCACATGTAAACATTACTTTGACTAACATATGGCTACAAAACTGAACATGCTCTTCCCGACCTCTTTTAGTTGTTGCTGTGCATTGTGTGGGAGCATCCCAAGTTTGCTGGTAGGTGGCCAGTAAGGACTGTGTCATGGGACAGGATTATCTTTTAACAAAAGGTAACAGACTGGAATTCCAGCAAGGCTTTTTGGCCAAGTTGGAATAAATCTAAAATGCCAAAATCATTTCATATTTATATGTAATTAAAAGTAGTATAAACATTCCATATCGCATGCTGCAGCTGAGAAACTGGATTGTTGTTTTAAAAAATATATGCCTATTTTGAATTTGATGCCAGCACATTTCAGAAAAGATTCATGTTTACCACTGTAAGACTCCACCGCTTTGAGATGCTCTTTTTATACATAGTCATGTCACTGACCTGTTGCTTATTAATTAGTTGCAGAGGTGGCAAAATTACACAAATCCCTTACTATGTAAATCTACAAGCAAAAAAAAAAAAACTTGAGTAAAAGTCAAAGTATTACTCAAGTATGTACTTCAAAAATGTACTTCAAGTAAAAAAAAGTAGAAGTATTCCTTTAAAATTTATTTCTAATTCATTTTTAAACATTACATATTTTTATTGAGGGTTAAAACTCTAGCACATCTATGAAACTGTGTATACAGGGTGATTTATACTATAGAGCTTCATGCATCATCCCGGATTTAAAATGGACATGGTTGGAATCTCTATTTAGAGAAACAATGTCTATTTTAATTTCAACGATCAATCCTGAACACCAGATCAGATGATTCCTTTATGTGAGACCAGGCCCCGAGTGAAACTTTTTCAGACCTAGAGCTACCTTAGGGAGACACAGCGAATGTCCAGCAATTTTATTTCATGACATTTTATTTCTGAAAGGTGGCAATCCTAAATACAGCAGCCCTGTAAACTGGATGATACTGTGTTCAGATTAATTCAGCCGAACTGAATTTGACTCACTGATCTCGAGTCTGAACGTAGATTCTTATTCGAATTCCCGTTCCACCTTAAAAACTCATGCGGACACACAGCGCCGATTCGCACGACTGAATGTGACTGCCACATTATTTAAAGTAGCACACCGGGGCTGTACCAGTAGAGACGTGGGTCGCTGGTTTACTCCCCCTTTGGAGCCCCTAAACACCATTACACATCTTCCACCCTGCTCCTATAAAAGAATTCCTTACAGCGTGCCACGCCTCCGTGTTCTTCCTCTGCTTCACTGAACTCCCCTCACTACAGTTCCCATAATCCCCTGCTTTCTGACAGCCCAATCACATGTCACCAGTCACCAGTCAACCAATCAGAGACAGCTTCCTAGATCGAGGACGCTGGACTTCTAACTATGCACGCAATTTTGCAATCCTATCTGGAGTTTATAAACCTGTATGTATGTGTTTGTTACCTTACTAGGTGCTCTTTTGTTTTGGCTGCATTTCCTGTTGTTTGAACACTGGTGTTTCTCTTGAATTACTATTTGGATTGCTTTTTTATTTCTTGGTAGTTTCTTGTTGTTTTGCACCTTGTGTTTTTTGGGGCTTGCATGGTTTTCAGTTTCTCTTTTGTCTGTCTCTCGTTTCTTTGATGCCTATGAAATTGGTTGCATATGATCTTGGCTGTGTTCATGATAGTTTTTATTTGCCTTTGGAAGAAAACCACCACCTAATTCAACATCCGTGAGCATTAGGGGTTTTTTTTTTTTCTTTTCTATTCTTTTTTGTTTTTTTAATTATTGCACAGTTCCATACACGTACTAGTGATAGAATTAAAACCATTCCTTGTCATCTTCTTTTGAATGAACATGGGAGCTCTGGTCTGATTTGCATATCTTGTGGATTCGTTTGACTTGCAGCGCTGGCTGTTTCTGTTCTGATCCAACTTCCTGTGCTTGTGCACATCAGTGATTCACAAATAAAAGTTTGAAAACCACCAGTAGGTGGCGGTAAATTTGCACATTACAACAACCATAATCCCTAATGTGAAGAATAGTCAGATGATGTTGGACATGTGTATGATTGTGTTTCTTGAGTTACAAACTGTTTCTCATTAAAATGTATATCGTCGCTGTCCAAAGAAAAACATGTATCACTATTTTTGTTGATTTTTCATTTTGTGACACATTTAAACACATGAGCTGCTATTCACACTGTGTGGAAATTTCATGAAGATTGGATCAACAGAAATGGCCCAAAACTGCTTTTTTAATTCCATTCAAATTAAATGAGGTTTTTGGCCTCTCCTGTAAAGTTGCCATTTAGGAGATACCTGTTTTTTCTTTGGACAGTAACGATATATGAAGTAAATACTGCTTAATGTCATGTCAGAAACATGCTGTTGTTATTACATTTGTGATACTGTGACAACTGAGTCTTGTTCCTGTTTTACCTGTTCAGGTTGTGTTATACAGGCAGCCCCACCTAAACTGAATCCATCAGGTAAGCATGGCTAACTTCAGTTACTCTGGATCAGGCAGTTGATTGTGTTGTTCACGTTATTGTAGATCTGGCAGGTCTGAACAAATTCACCCAGTAATCCCTTTCTCTGTTGTCCTTGGTGATATGCTTGGTTTTGCCTGTTGTTTGACTGCATATGACCATATATTATATTTGGAGAATACCTTTACAGTACTTAAACAACCATAGAAACTAAAGTTGGCTTTTGAGTTCAAGGTCTGTAGAGCAGCAGTTAGAACAGCTACATCTAGAACAGCTACATACTGGGAGTTCACCATAGCGCATACCCCGCCATCTCTGCCATTACCAGAGTCCAGTGTCCAGACAATAGATGGAGAAGCCAGCCACAGTGATGCGTTTGTTTACATTGCTACTGAAAGCCATGCCTCTGTGAACACTAAAACATGTGCATGCAGAATAAACAGTACAGAAGTAGAGAAGCCGCTAAAGAGGCAGCTGTTTGCGTATGTGTTTTAAAGTCTGTCTCAAGCGGTATTTGGAAGAGTTTGCAGATCATATTGAATGATCTGAAATGTAGTATGTGCAAAAACATAAATAAAACAAAACACAGAACAATATGCACACTGGAATACAGTCATAAGACTTCACTGGACTCTTTCCTAAACCTGCTACATGTTCAGCTGGGTCCCTGTCCTCAGAGCTGGCTTTACATTTTCATCATCAATGACTCCTTCATATTGCTTCGTCATCAATGACTACTTTGTTTCCTTTTACATAGGTAACAATCTTATCTATTATTACACATACATAAAGGTTGGATTTACTCTAAAATGCTAGGTCAAGTTGTTCTACACAACTATGCTATATAGCTTTTAAGATGCTTTAGTGCGTAATATGTACTCGGTTCATACAACTAAACCACAAACATGTGAGTTCTAATATACTAAACTGAGTAATTTTATGTATTACTTCTAAATTGACCACTGGTCTACTGATCTGGTGTAGAATAGTGCATGGCGGTAGGTTGCATTGTAGCTTGGACTTAGTAGGTGGATAAGCGTTTAACCATGGAGTATAAGAATGATGCATACACAATAGAGGGTAAGAGAGATAAAGACAACAAATAGTGGCTGAGTAAAACTAGCAAATCAATAACTAAATAGATGATTCCAGGAGCCAATGGGAAAGGATATTACAATTGGAGTTTTTTACAGCTTACTTAATTTCATTTCAGCAGCACAACTAAATCCCTAACTGAGCTGCATTAGTTTTAACAGTTTTCATTTTTCATTTGTGCATGTTTTGACCCCAGAGGATCTTAAATACCATGTATCAAAAATTAATTGCACAGGAATTTACATTTGTATTATACAGCAGATAAAATAACAACACATTGTATGGCTGAACAGCATATGGACTAGTTTTATGCTAGTAAAATGGGTTCATTTACGTAACCAAATGCTGTACAGCAAGAAGAAAAACACATTGCCTTGCGAGAGATGCATTTAAGATATTTAAATTTCTATCTCTTTGTATTTTGGATAACACCAAAAATTCTGTGGATTTCAGGAGCCATACACTTGAGCTCTGTTTTAGTATTTAGCCTGGTTTTCAGGTCACAAAATGTAAATATAGGGAGAAACCATGTTTATGAAGCTCACAATGTGCTGTGGTGATATTGTTAAAGATGTCAAACCAGCCTGACTGGTTACAAAAAATAATTGCACAGTGCCATACATGTTATAGAATTAAAACCATTCTTTGTCTTCTTTTGAATGAACATGGGAACTCTGGTCTGATTTGCATATCTTGTTGTCTTGCAGCGCTGGCTGTTTGTGTTCTGATCCAATCAACTTTCCTGTGCTTGTGCACATCAGTGATTCACAAATAAAAGTTTGAAAACCACCAGTAGGTGGCGGTAAATACAACAACCATTATCCCGAATGTGAAGAATAGTCAGAAGTTATTGTACATGTGTATGATTGTGTTGCTTGAGTTACAAACTGTTCTTCATTAAAAATGTATTTATTTGAAGTAGATAACCGAGTAATGATTAGTCAGAAGCATATAGTGATATTAGGAGAGACTCTTTTCTTATGTATCAGTCTTATTTCATCTGTTTTGTAAAGACCTCATCTCTTCCCCCATGTGGAGGATTTCTTTACTATGTTTATTACTATGTTCAGCCGATGTTACGTTTTGAAAAGGCTGTGTTCTGAATGCTATTTTTTTTTGAAAGTTTTTTTTTTTTTTTTAAAGTTTTTGAGAATACCTTTACAGTACTTAAACAACCATAGAAACTAAAGTTGAACTTTAGCTCTATTTTAGCTGCATTAGTTTTAACACAGGTGTAATTTGTGGATTTTTGACTGGCCCCAAATTACCCTCAAATACCAGGTATCAAAACATAATTGCGCAGAATTATTAGCATTGTGCCACAGGAGCTTCACTTTCAAATAACACATTGTATGCCTGAACAAAATATGATTTTAGTTTACCTAACCAATTGTTGTCCAGCATCAAAGACAACACATTGCCTTGCAAGAGATGCATTTAAGAGATTTAATTTTCCTTCTCCTTGTAATTTGGCCATCACCAAAAATTTTGTGGATTTCCGGAGTCGTGAATGTGAGGATTAAGGAATTGCATCAAATCAAGCCCCATTTTAGCTCTTAGCCTGGTCTTCAGGTCACTAATAACGAATAAACAGCGGGACCATTTTTCTGAAGCTCAGAATGTGCTGTGGTGATATTGTTCAAGATCTCAAACCTGCCTAAGGTTAAAAAAAATCTTTTTTTTTTTAATGTCCAGCAGGCGACTCACTCCGTCTCTCAGAACTGAGGATTGTGCTGCTGGGGAACAGAAATGCTGGGAAGAGTTCAGCAGGAAACACTATCCTGAACAGAGAGAAGTCTGCGTTAAAGAGAACTGCTCAGTGTGTGAAGTAGCAGGGAGACACATCACTGTGGTTGAAGCTCCAGGATGGTGGAGTAATGAACCTGTAGAGGAGAGCACTGAGTTACTGAAACAGAAGATTGTTCTCAGTGTGTCTCTGTGTCCTCCAGGATCATGTGTCTTGACTGTGAGATTAAAGAAAATAAAGTGACAATATTCGATCAATACTTGGACTTTTTTGCTGATTCAGTCAGGAGTCACACTATTGTGCTGGCTGGGAGACACACACATAGAGCAGCTCATTGACACAACAATAAGAAGAGGAGTGATGACACTCAGGTCACAGAGCTGCTGGAGAAGATAGAGGAGCAGGAAGGTGGTGGCAGCAAACAGTGGACGCCATTTTAAAATTAATGGAAAGATTCTACAGGAGGTGGAAGAGAAGAGAAGTGCAGAAGAAGAGAGATCAAAAAAGAGGATGATGAACGAGCAGAAACAGAGAGAGAGCATCAGATCAGGGATGGGTGAGGTTTTTTTATCACTAAAAATTAGAATTACATTTATGTGGTTGGAATGGATTTGTACATTCTGCATGCTTAATGTATAACCGTTTTTTTTTTTTTCTTTTTTAACATTGTTTGTCTATGTTACCATTCTGTCTAGGGTTAGCCCATAGCAAAACACTTGTGTGGGCGGTCTCCAATTTCACTTCATAAAACAATATGAGTTTATGTGGGAGCACAGAAAATGTGGGGCCGTGCTGCTATAATATGTGCAGAAAGTACGTCATTGTCTTGCTGAAATGAGAAAGAGCTTTCTTGAAAAAGATGTTTTCTGGATATAGCATATACTGCGTCAAAACTTTTCTACTTTCCCTTGTTCCATCTTAAATTAGCTCAGGTCCAGAAAAGGCAGATGTGCTTCTGAATCCTGGTTAACACTTTAACACACATTATTGGGTAAATTAGGGACTAACAACAATGGTAACTTGATTACGCCACCTTGGATATTTCACCCAAGGAAATGTCTACTTAAAAGAAATTCAATTCAGAATTCAGGTTCCTCACACAACCTCTCAACTAAATGGAAGAGCAACAGAAAGAGACATGTATTTTCAAACTACCAGTGCAGTGTTCTTTATATTCTTTTATATTCTTAAATAAAATGAATAGATCTTAATTAAAAGCGACAAAATGCAGTTTTAATTAAGCCATGCACAAATTCTAACACTTGTACTTCTTGTGTAAATTATACTTATTCTGAAACATAATGTAAATAAAGTCACAGCAAGAATAAAGTCACACCCTATAGGATTTAACAGAACTGTGCAAACAAAAAAATAAATTACAGACATTTAGCGTCATACCACAGCGCTACAGCATATTAAAATCTCACTTAATGCAAAGTGCATACATAAACCAACTCCATTAAACTCTTCTTAATAAAACATAGGTCTAGGCCTAATTCAAAATCAAGCAACTGGTTATATTAATCTGAACAGCAACAACAGGTTGGCCCTAATTTTGAATAATGTAGTTAGGAACAGCTTCTATTTTGCTAACCCAAGCCAGCTGCTTAGGTACACAAGTCTGGTCACATTGCTAGATGACAAAGCAGCTCGCTTTTTCTGCACAGTGTGCCCAGAAATAGAAAACAACCTCTCACAAGCTACTGATGTGGTAGGTGTTGCAAAGTACTCGCGAGCAATGCAGGCCAATTTGGGGTGTGACCCAGCATGTTTAGACCACCATTCCAAGGGACAGTCCTCCATGCTAATGACAGGCTCAGCTCTATAGCGCTCCAGACATTTTTCAGTACAGTCCTCCTCTTCATCAGACTCAGATTCTAAAGCAACCAAGAGAGCGGCTTTCTTCTGTGGTGATTCAGATGTTACTGTTTGCAATGGTTCCTGTGCAAGCATCTCCTCCCTCATAATGCCAGCAATCAGTGCCCACACCTCAGCTCTCTCAGATCTGTGTAGACACTTGAGGTCCTTAAATCTAGGGTCAAGTGCTGTGAAAATCTTCAGCCAGGTACTGTTTGTTTTTTCCTTGCGTTTCTCCATTTCCAAGGTGACGGTCTGCTTGAACTTGACAATGTAGGCAGGGTCATCCTCTGAACTCTCCATTACCGGAGACAGATGGCATAATGCAGGCAATACAACCAAACAGGAAACAATTTTTTCTCCTCCTAGGATTTCAGTTAAGTATCTGCAAAACAAAAGTGAATATAACTGAGATAACCTACTTATTCATTTATATTCAGTCACACACACACAAAAACACTATAGGGCCTACTGCACATCAGAACAGAAAAACAGAAAAAAGTGAGGCTAAAGTAATTGCCCTGTAACACAGCTAAAATCATTGGCATGTGTGAGTACTGTGCATATCAACAATGACACAACATGAGCTTCACCAGCAAAAGAACAATAGGTTAGCTGCAGGGCTCCTGCAATGCCTCCAGCTTCTGCAGTTTTTCCAGCTCGGCCTTTGTTTTGGCATGGCGACATCGGTTTTGTGCATGGCTAGGGCGTCTTTTACTGGCTCTTGGTGTCTTTGAAGGCGTTTTACCATCTCCAGTGGAGTGGAGTACCATCAGTTTAGTACGTCTTGCACAAGTGGCTCAGTCTTCAGCCCATGTGCAACTTGCTGTTTTTTTAGTTCAGAGGTATTCGATGGACCATGCTGGAAGTGTCCCACCACCTTGTCGCACTTAGAAAGCACACAGTCAAATGCACCATTTTGTAGGGACACTGTGACAGTACGTTGGATGCTGTGTGCGATGGCATGGCGAATGTTCAAACGGTAGGTATCTCATTGCTGCCATTATATTATTGTACTATCTGTGCTCAGGGTGCGTAAAATGTTGCCAATGTTCATCTATTTAATGACCTGTAACTCAGAGATAGCCATAGTTACCTAGTGATGTCCAATTATCAGCCGTAAGAGCAATAGTGGCTGTGAGTTCCAAATCCTGAGCTAGTTTTGCCCTTTCCGTTTCATATAGCTCGAGAATCCTGTTGACGATGGTTGATGGGTCCTTGAAAGCAATCCTAATTATTTCGTGCAGACTGTCGTCCTCCACTATGTTAATCGGTCTGCATGCTGTGACTATCCACTAACAATTGCTACCATTAATTTGTTGGAGGTTGGCTAATCCACCATCTGCTGTCAAACATTGTCCTATGGTGTCTGTCGTAAATTGCCAGAGCTCAACCTGTTGCCAAATGTGTGCTTGGCCTGCATGTGGTATTTCAGGCTGGATATACTCTGGTGATAGTTAAACTCAGCCTGGCAATAACTGCAAACAGCCTTTGTTTTGTAAAGAGAGCCATCTGGCAAACTTTTGAAATGAAACTTGCTGTTAAAAACAGACCTTTCTATTTCATTTACTTACTCCTCTACTCTTAATGAGAGATGCCGCATACAATCAAGTCTCAAGGTAAATATTAATTTGCGTTAATGGCACTATTTTTTTTTTTAGATTGCATTAATGTGTTATTATCGTGTTAATTTCGACAGGCCTACTATATACATTATTTAAAACACACTGTCAGGGAAAAAGACTCCGGGTCGACGCTTGCAGAGTTAAAAGTCAAGGCAGAATATTTATTGAACAGGGAAGTAAACAAACAAAGCAGCAATGCAGATACAGCAACAGGGGTAGGGCTAGAAAATGTAGTCAAGGCAGGCAAAGTCGAAACCAAAAGAGACAATCAGCGGAGGCAATCAAGTTAGGAGGAAAAGGCAAAGGGGTAGTCGATAACAGAAAAGAGATCCAGAACCAGAAAAGAGATAATTCACCGAAAGAACGCTCAGGATTGCTAACTAAGTTGGCAAAGCTTTGCAAAAGCTGAAGCGGCGTGGAGAGGTATAAATGGAGGGCGTAAATTAAGTTCAGCTGTCTGCTAAAACTCCGGTGA
The DNA here is from genome assembly GCA_024036415.1 of Prochilodus magdalenae. NCBI lineage: Eukaryota > Metazoa > Chordata > Actinopteri > Characiformes > Prochilodontidae > Prochilodus > Prochilodus magdalenae. Next base: position 40,932 of record JAMWET010000172.1, on the reverse strand, counting down.
TGGAGTTTATTTTACTAAGTATCTTAAACAGTCCAATATACTTAGGCATCAGCTTTCTACTCCCTTCTGTTAACCTGAAGTCCCTGGTCGAGAGCCACACTCGGTCACCGGGATTGTAGGAGGGGGTGTCTCTTCTACGTCTGTCTGCGTAGTGCTTGTGCTTCCTTAGGACGTTCTCAATATGCTGATGGGTCTGTTCCCACAATTCCTCACTTCTCCGCATCCAGTGTTCTACAGAGGGAACGTCCGATGACTGAGCCGACCATGGCATGAGCGGAGGTTGGTAACCTAACATACATTGGAAAGGTGTGAGAGAGGTGGTGGTACGGACAAGAGAATTCTGTGCCATCTCGGCCCAAGGTAGATACTCTGTCATTCTGATTCTCGTGGCAATAAACCCGCAAGAATTTACCAAGTTCTTGGTTCATTCGCTCACACTGCCCGTTAGTCTGTGGACGGTAACCAGAGGTCAGGCTGACCGAAGCAACCAATCGTTCCATAAAAGCTGACCAAACTTGAGATGTAAATTGGGGGCTCCATCAAATTTCTCCGGTTTACAGACAGGGAAAGAACTAGAAGTTGGGAGAGGAGCGACAGCTGGTTCTACCCTGCTACGAACTGGAACCTGTAATTGTGCCAAATGCGCAGAAATATCTCGCATATTAGCCGAGATCTGCGCCAGCTGGGCTTGCTGTTCAGATTGTTGCTTAGCGAGATCACTCACAGAAACAGAGAGAGCATCAACGGTCTGATGATGCTGGCCTAACAGGCGGCCTTGGTTAACCAAAGCCTCCTGGAAATCTTTTAACTCTGCCATCGTGAGGCGGCGAAGGTTTTTGTCAGGGCAAAAGACTCCGGGTCGACACTTGCAGAGTTAAAAGTCAAGGCAGAATGTTTATTGAACAGGGAAGTAAACAAATTAAGCAGCAATGCAGATAAAGCAACAGGGGTAGGGCTAGAAAACGTAGTCAAGGCAGGCAAAGTCGAAACCAAAAGAGACAATCAGCGGAGGCAATCAAGTTAGAAGGAAAAGGCAAAGGGGTAGTCGATAATCGAAAAAAGATCCAGAACCAGAAAAGAGAACTCTCAGGATTGCTAACTAAGTTGGCAAAGCTTCGCAAACGCTGAAGCGGCGTGGAGAGGTATAAATGGAGGGCGTAAATTAAGTTCAGCTATCTGCTAAAACTCCGGTGATGGAGAGCGAAGCGGATTGGACGCGTTGGAGCGTTGCCCTCTGGGAAGTTGAGTTCGGAGAAGCACGGGAGCAGGGAAAACCCGGAAGCGTGACACACACACAGTTATATGCAGAATAATTCAAGATTCAAGATTCAAAGCTTTATTGTCATATGCACAGTAAGGAAACTAGTTTCCCTGTACAATGAAATTCTTACTTTGCTGCCCACATTGGATGTCATAGAATAAAAAGTATAAATATAAAAAGACAAATAACAAGGATCAAAAATAAAAAATTAAGCATGCAGAGAATATATAAAATAAATATAAAATGTAAAATGTAAACAATTTAGAATTATACAGGCTATATACATTATATACATTGTGCACATTGTATACATTGTGCAGGTATGTCAGATATTCCAGTCCAAGATGACTGGATTATATTCCACCGTTATATTACACCGTTATATTACATTATATAATAGCAGTCTGACATCACTAATGTGTTTAATTACTGATTTTGACAGAAAAGATAATACATGGGAAAAAAATTATGACTAGGTGTAACCGAGTAATCCAAGAGGGAAAACATATATAAAGACATTAAGAAAATAATTGACTGCTCAGCTAAAATGATCTCAAAGGCTTTAAAATGCCCCCGAAACACTTGGTAGGAAAAAAAATACCGCCATCAGAAAAACGGTGTAATATAACGGTGGAATATAATCCAGTCATCTTGGACTGGAATATCTGTTTGCAGGTGTCAGTTGTTAGATGGCTCCATGCCACAGATGTAAAGTGGTTATCAGAAATAAAGATTATACAACCTGTGTTAATTCAGTGACTAACAGAAAAGCAAAATCTGTAAACAAACTTTAGTTTATACTATAAATATTCCAGATACTGCAATTTTTTAAACAGCCTAGTCTTTTTTCCTTCATATTCAGTTTAAAAATGTATATTTTTTTCATGTTTTTAATTGGAATTAAATGTGCAGGGCTTCCAGTGGAAATAAATGCTATTATGAGGATTGAGCTTTTTCTCAGTTGTCACGCTGCTATTATTTTGAACATAACTGTATATATATATATATATATATATATATGTGTGTGTGTGTAAACAACAACATTTATGGATATGTAAACAAGATGGCAGTCTATATGTGCAGGTATAAATGTGCTAAATGTAAAGTGCAGAGTGATGGTCAGAGTAAGGGTGTGGATTTTCGATGGAGATCATTGTGGTATATACAGTGCCCTCCATAATTATTGGCACCCCTGGTTAAGATGTGTTCTTTAGCTTCTCATAAATTAAGTTTTTTTTTTTAAATAATATAGGACCACGATGGAAAAAAAGAGTATAATCCAACCTTTAACTCAAGTGAATTTTAAGGGGGAAATAAAATCCCTGACTAAGAAATAATTATTCTTCATTAGATCACCTGTTCCACAATTATTGGCACCCCTAACAATTCTTAGGAAATAAATTTAATAAAAGTATTTCTGTCACTTTTACAGTAGTTTACGAAGTTGATCAGAGTATGTAGGAACATTTAATTAGTAATTCACAACTTCCTGTTTCCCTGGGGTATAAATATGACGTGACACAGAGGCCATTTCTCTTCAACATGGGAAAGACAAAGGAACATACCATTCAAGTAAGGCAGATGTGTGTTGACCTTCACAAGTCAGGCAATGGCTACAAGAAAATAGCCACTCGCCTACACCTGTCCATATCTACTGTCAGAGGAATTATTAAGAAGTTTAAAACAACTGGAACAGTGGTAAACAAGCCTGGACGAGGACGCAAGTTTATTTTGCCACCACGCACAGTGAGGAGGATGATAAGAGAAATAAAAAGTTCTCCAAAGCTCACTGTTACAGAATTGCAACAAATGGTAGCCTCTTGGGGTCACAAAGTCTCCAAAACAACCATCAGGCGCTATCTACATGCCAACAAGCTGTTTGGGAGGCATGCACGGAAAAAAAACTTTTCTCACTCACAATCATAAACGCAAACGTTTGGAGTTTGCTAAGCGGTACTGGGACTTCAGCTGGGACCGTGTGCTTTGGTCAGATGAAACAAAGATAGAGCTTTTTGGCAACAAATGCTCTAAGTGGGTCTGGCGTAACACAAGAGCTGAGTATGCAGAAAAGCACCTCATGCCCACTGTGAAATAGGGGGGAGGATCAGTGATGCTGTGGGCCTGTTTCTCTTCCAAAGGCCCTGGGAACCTTGTTAGGGTGCATGGCATCATGAATGCTTTGAAATACCAGGACATTTTAAAACAAAATCTGGTGGCTTCTGCCCGAAAGCTGAAGATGGGTCGTCACTGGGTCTTTCAGCAAGATAATGACCCTAAACATATGGCCAAATCTACACAGAAATGGTTCACCACACACAGAATCAAGCTCCTCCCATGGCCATCTCAGTCCCCAGACCTCAATCCCATTGAAAACCTGTCAGGTGAGCTGAAGAGGAGAGTGCAGAGGAGAGGACCCAGGTCGCTGGATGATTTAGAGAGAATGTGCAAAGAGGAATGGTCAAAGATCCCTCTTTCTGTATTCTCCCATCTTGTGAAACATTATAGGAGAAGATCAGGTGCTGTTTTGTTGGCAAAAGGGGGTTGTACAAAGTATTAACATCAGGGGTGCTAATAATTGTGGCACACATGATTTGATGTTAAACAATTATTTCTTAATGTGGGATTTTTTTCCTACTGAATAAATTCACTTGAGTTAAAGGTTGGATTTTACTCTTTTTTTCCATCATGGTCCAATATTATTTTGAAAAAAACTCAATTTATGAGAAGCTAAAGAACACATCTTAACCAGGGGTGCCAATAATTATGGAGGGCACTGTATATAGGTGAGTAATGACAGTTACAATGCACCAGCACAGTTCAGCAGCCTGACGGCGCATGGGTCCAGCTGCTTCTGGACCTGGTGGAGTACTTTAGAATCCTCTTGGTCCTCTTTAAGCAGTGGCTGGTATATTTAAAAGTCCAGGAGATTTGAGAGCCGAACCCAGCTGCATTTAATCTTAAAGACTAAACGTAAGGGTCATACCTCCCTAGTCCTTTCCATTCTCCACTGGCTTCCAGTGAAGTTTCGAACTACATTACTTGAGTGTAAGTTTAGGCACAGTCTGTTACTGTTTCAGATGACTTCTCTCCATCGTTTTTGTGATCTTATTTAGGGTTTTTAAAGATGTTGTTTTAGCTGAATATTTCAGCAATTTCTGTCAACATCAACTGTTTCTGCAGTGTTTGTCTGATTTTACAATTATCAGTAAGTGCAGTTTGATTCAGTGTTGGAGATCTCATACAGTTTCTATATAACATAACATTTCTGATGACTGTTTCACATGCCAGTAAATAAGAGCACTTGATTCAAACTGCAGTTTTAATGTTTACAGAGATTTAGTAAATTCTTCATTGTCTTTCCTCAAAGGTGACTCACAACGTCTCTCAGAGCTGAGGATTGTGTTGCTGGGGTACAGATATTCTGGGAAGAGCTCAGCAGGAAACACCATCCTGAACAGAGAGGAGTTTGAGTTAAAGAGAACTGCTCAGTGTGTGAAGAGACAGGGAGAAGTAGCAGGGAGACACATCACTGTGGTTGAAGCTCCAGGATGGTGGAGTAATAAACCTGTAGAAGAGAGCACTGAGTTACTGAAACAGGAGACTGTCCTAAGTGTGTCTCTGTGTCCTCCAGGACCTCATGCTGTACTGCTGATCATACGTGTGGACTGGGTTTTTGACAGAAGTATAATAGAAGGATATCTGAAACTTCTCACTGATACAGTCTGGAGTCACACTATAGTGCTGTTCACCTGTGGAGACTGGCTGGGAGACACATCCATAGAGCAGCACATTGAGAGTGAAGGGAAGGAGCTCCAGTGGCTGGTGGAGAAATGTGGGAACAGGTATCATGTTCTCAACAATGAGAACAGGAGTGATGACACTCAGATCACAGAGCTGCTGGAGAAAATAGAGGAGATGGTGGCAGCAACCAGTGGACGCCATTTTGAAATGGACAGCAAGATTCTACAGGAGGTGGAGGAGAAGAGGAGAGCAGAGGAAGAGAGAGCAAAAGAGAGGATGATGAAGGTACAGAAGATGCAAAAGAGTATCAGATTACAGATGGGTGAGTGTTTTACTATTACCATTACCACATTTAGGACAAAATTATTAATACATTTTTTGGTGCCTAAATGATCCTCACTCCTCTAACTACTTAAGTTATATATGTATTTATTAATGAGTAATAAAGTAATAACACAATCACAATATATTACAAGATGAGTCCAGTACCAGTGTTTGACAGTGCTTTATTTAGCTTTAGGGGCCTTTCATTTCTATTGATCATCTGTGAGAGTTTCTACTCTACTTCTGATTGAAGTCCACCTGTGGTCATTTGAATTTATTTGTAAACACTCATCAAATAGAGCAGAAATAGGGGAAGGTCTGGGGGACTGGAAGTGGAGATGAGGTAGTAGAGGAGGGTGGAGAAGAAGCTGGGCTGTTTTTCAGCTGTACCTAAAAGCTAGCTACCAGGGAAAGCAGCAGCTTCGTACCAGCTGGAACCTGTTTTACCATGGTTGCTGGAAATAGGTGGAAATGGAGGACAGTTCAGATTTATCATTGGGATTTTGCATGAAAAAATGCATATGGAGAATAGTTTTTTTTTTTTTTTTTGGTCAGGGATTTAACTCCCAACCAATGGCAGTTCATAGACTCTGATAACAAGGCCCTGAAAACTTGTTTCCACAACTGTCATTATTTGTAGAAGTTTGTAACAATTCTGATAACGTGTGTTCTGACACATGCAGAGGCTTTTTATGTTTCTTCTTTAGTAGTCAACAGGAAAAAAATTCTAGTTCTATAGTAGTCACCAGTCAAAGTCAAACTGGACTTTGTCATTCAGTCTACAAAACTAGTGCACAACTGAACAATATTTTTTTCTATACTCTGATGTGCGAATATAACAAACACATGCATGCTTGTGGACAAAACGCAGACATACTAAACAGCATAGTCAGGTCAAGTCAGTTTTATATATATGCGCTTTTTACCACAGATGTATACAAAGCAGGATGACCTTTACAGGACATCCAGGTCCAAGCCCCCAATGAGCAAGCAAAATGTGACACTGGGAAGGAAAACCTCTCTCAGAGCAAAAGAAAGAAAAGGCGAACGCATCCTTTTCAGGTCGACCCCAGATAGCAATAAACACAAAAAGGAGTTTATAATTATAGGCAGTATTGAACAGGATAATGAACACTGACTGGAATGTTATTCCAAATCTGGGGAGCTTTGTATGAAAAGGCTTTGACACCTGGTGTAAATTTATTCATTCTAGTTACTAATAGTGAGCCTGCACCTTGCGATCTGAGTTCTTGTGTCGGTTCATAATATGAGATAGACAAAAATAAAATAATTATGAAAAATTTGAAATGTTATATCCATATATAATAAACTCTGTACTGTAAACACTGTAGCTAAAAAAATTATCTGAAAATAAAAAAGAGCTAAGGAGAGAAATGTCTGAATGTCAAAAAACAAACAAGGAAATCAAAGTACAGTTTGATTCAGCCTAGTACAATATGTATAGTTTGTACATAACATGCCAAGACATTTCTATGATGACTACATTTCTGATGACTGTTTCACATATCAGTAAATAAGAGCACTGGGCTGTAACTGAATTTGAGTCAAACTGCAGTTTTGATATACACAGATTTAACAAATTCTTTGGCTTTCCTCACAGGTGACTCACACTGTCTGTCAGAGCTGAGGATTGTGCTGCTGGGGTACAGAGATGCTGGGAAGAGTTCATCAGGAAACACCATCCTGAACAGAGAGGAGTTTGAGTTAAAGAGAACTGCTCAGTGTGTAAGGAGACAGGGAGAAGTAGCAGGGAGACACATCACTGTAGTTGAAGCTCCAGGATGGTGGAATAATGTACTAGTGAAGGAGAGCACTGAGCTACTGAAACAGGAGATTGTGCTCAGTGTGTCTCTGTGTCCTCCAGGACCTCATGCTGTACTGCTGATCGTACGTGTGGACCGGGTGTTTGAAATAAATTTTAAAAGGATTATAAAAGGATATCTGAAGCTTCTCACTGATACAGTCTGGAGTCACACTATAGTGCTGTTTACCTTTGGAGACTGTCTGGGAGACACATCCATAGAGCAGCACATTGAGAGTGAAGGGAAGGAGCTCCAGTGGCTGGTGGAGAAATGTGGGAACAGGTATCATGTTCTCAACAATAAGAACAGGAGTGATGACACTCAGGTCACAGAGCTGCTGGAGAAGATAGAGGAGATGGTGGCAGCAAACAGTGGAAGCTGTTTTGAAATGGACAGCAAGATTCTACAGGAGGTGGGCGAGAAGAAGAGAGAAGAGGAAGAGAGAGCAAAAAAAAGGATGATGGAGGTGCAGAAGATGAAAAAGAGTATCAGATCACAGATGGGTGAGTGTTTCTATAAGCACAAATAGGGCAGATTTATTTATGATTTTTTTGGTACCTGAATGATTCTCAGTACAGTACAATCACAATAAATAACAGTTACCAAAGTACTCAGCCTCAGTGTTGGTAGCGTGTTGGTCTCGTGTAGCCAGCTCATGTAGCCAGCTTGAATCCAACCTTGTCAAGTTTTAAAAGCACCAGACCCTCCCATGGTCATATGGCTTATTAGCCAAATAGGCTTAACTGGCATAAGAAGCTAAGCAGGGCCGTAGTGTTCCAATGAACAATTTGGGGAGAAACTGTCAGAGTGCTGGAAGTTAGAGATGATTGCCATTTGTTTTGTGACTCTGAGTAACAATAAGGATATTTAGCTAGTAAGACTCAGCAGATACAACTGAGCTGTCCAACACCAGGTAGGTATGGGGCTGTTTTTACTTACGTTATGGCCTTTAGTCTACTGATGTTTTAAAAGTGGAAATAAAACACAGCCAGTTATATATGGTACATTATTAAATATCCCAGAACTGCAGCTTTTACAAGTAAAACAGCTGACTTTATGTACACTCTTGATGTTTCCAGTGTAGGCATCCTGAAACACAACTTTAGGACACTCATTTGCTTTTAGGACAGAGTAAAGCATTGAGTGATGGGACAATGTAAAGCACACTCACCACAACTGTTTAAAACAACAACAGTTGCTGAGTAACACAAAACCAGTATTTTACTCAGTCTGAACATAAACGCTGTAACTGGAAACCCCAAACTGGCGTTGGCTATAAATCACGGGGAAGGTTAAAGTTCAGAGAAACAGTGAATATATTGTTCTTTAGGTTCTTGTTGTTAGTATATCACATTGTTAGATAGCTGTTTTTAAAGAACTGAGAGTTTATGAATTGATGAAAATGTGTTTTATTTGCAAATATGGATGGACTTCAGACAGTAACAATCCAGCTTTGAGTTCACCGAGATGATCTAGTAAGAAACACAGGTTTTATAAAGATACAGATCTAACAAACACATTGTAGCTGGTTTAAAGTCAGTTGTCAGGTCATCTAGATGGTTCAACAGTGCATGAGGATTCAGTGATCTGACAAACGCTGGACTTTGAAATGGACAATGAAGCTACTTGAATTACAGAATAGCAAACATCTAGAGTCCTGGTGGTCACTGTCAAGATAAAGCATATAGACATGAAATACAGTAATATATTCTCTACTCTACTCTACCCTAAATATTAATGCCAGATATGCAGATTCCATTGACTCTTTTGAGGTTCATATACTTTAGTAAAACCTTTGTATTTTTGAATATTTCAATAGAATTATTATTGTAAAATTAGATTATTTTTTACTTCTCCTCAAAAATATTTGTGAAGAAAAATAACTTGCAGTTTAATGGCTTATACGGGAGTGACTAATAATTTGTTTTAGCATTTAATTTGATTCTGTTTTGTTTGGTTACCTTTCTCACTTCAAAATGTTAACATTTCATTTCAGTCCAACAGTCAAACATCGAAAAATTACCTCACAGATTTTAGTTTCTATGCTGCTAGATGCTGCACTAAGAAGATCTGCTGCAGTTCTGCACATTATTCAGTACTCAAGAAAGGTTCTGAGCTGTATTTGTTTAAACTGTTTTGTTTAAATTAATTCTGTTACTCAAGTCATTATTCTACTAAAGAAACTATACTTTTACTCGTGTGAATTTAGGCCTCTCTTTCAGACTGAGTTTAGCACACTCTGTTAATGTTTCAGATGACATTTTGGGAATTTAAAGATGTTGATTTAGCTGAATAATTCAGCAATTTATGTCAACATCAACTGTTTCTGCAGTCTTTGTCTGATTTTACCATTTTTTTTTATCAGTAAGTGCTGTTTGATTCCGTGTTGGAGATTTCATATACAGTTACTATTTAACATAACATTTTTGATGACTGTTTCACATATCAGTAAATAAGAGCACTGTGCTGTAACTGAATTTGAGTCAAACTGCAGTCTTGATATTTACAGAGATTTAGTAAATTCTTCATTGTCTTTCCTCAAAGGTGACTCACACCATCTCTCAGAGCTGAGGATTGTGCTGCTGGGGTACAGATATGCTGGGAAGAGTTCAGCAGGAAACACCATCCTGAACAGCGAGGAGTTTGAATTAAAGAGAACTGCTCAGTGTGTGAAGAGACAGGGAGAAATAGCAGGGAGACTCATCACTGTGGCTGAAGCTCCAGGATGGTGGAGTAATAAACCTGTAGAGAAGAGCACTGAGTTACTGAACCAGGAGATTGTGCTCAGTGTGTCTCTGTGTCCTCCAGGACCTCATGTTTTACTACTGATCATACGTGTGGACTGTATGTTAGATAAAAATGGTAGAAGTATATTAGAAGGATATCTGAATCTTCTCACTGATACAGTCTGGAGTCACACTATAGTGCTGTTCTCCTGTGGAGACTGTCTGGGAGACACACCCATAGAGCAGCACATTGAGAGTGAAGGGAAGGAGCTCCAGTGGCTAGTGGAGAAATGTGGGAACAGGTATCATGTTCTCAACAATAAGAACAGGAGTGATGACACTCAGGTCACAGAGCTGCTGGAGAAGATAGAGGAGATGGTGGCAGCAAACAGTGGATGCCATTTTAAAATGGACAGAAAGATTCTACAGGAGGTGGAGGAGAAGAGGAGAGCAGAGAAAGAGAGAGTAAAAGAGAGGATGATGAAGCAGCAGAAACAGAGAAAAAGCATCACACCAGGGATGGGTGAGCTATTTAATTACCACAATTTGGACAGGATGATTTGACTGTGACAGGACTGTATGCATTGCACACTTTAAAAGTCAAAACTACATAAGGTAAGATAAGATAGCTTTTTATTTTCCCACATGGGGAAATTTGCATCGTTAGATAGCAGCAGAACAGATACAGAACATGATGTAGACTAAAGTGCAGGTTACAAAATAAGAAATTACAGAAAATAAATAAAATCTCTATTGTTACATAAAAAGTTATTGAGACATATTGCACAGATATTTTGAAGATGCCCTCCCCCCCTCCCTCCCCGAGGCAGATTGTCCTCCCCATCCGCACCTTAGAAAGTGGCTATGGAGAAGTACATCCTGGAGACTACAGACTCATCCGCATATTGCAAGGAAATGAGTGGTAGACGGCCTTCATCACAACTTTGGGGCATTACGAGTACCGGGTAATGCCATTCGGGTTGATGAATGCCCCTGTCATCTTCCAGTGGTTCCTTAATGCGGTCCTGAGGGGGACCCTGGTCCACTCTTCTTCATAAAACCCCTCACCCCTGACTTGCCTCACGAATACTAGCGCATACCACAGTGGTAACACATGGGGCTAGCATTACGGAGGATGGGGGTTCGATCCTCGCCTCATCCCAGTTCTCAAACACAGTTCACTCCCCACACACATAGTTTCGCCGGAAAATCCGTATGCTTGCAGTTTAGACCTTTACATCCCCACAAATGGGTTTCCGCTGTGTGTTTGGGTCCACTCCCCCAAACGCACCATGACAAATACAACAAGTATTGTTTTATGTGTTGTAATATGTCAAGTATGTTGGGACAGTTGCAGTCATAAAATCTGTTCATGTTTGAAGCAAGCTATCTATATATGCACTTCTTCCTTTTGACCTCAGACCATAAACCACTTGCTTAAGCCATATTAAGAACCAGAATTAGCAATCTAATCAGTTTGTTAAAGTTTTGTTTAACCTGTGCTGGTGGTGGAACTTAACAAATGTATGCAATGGCTGGAGATATCGAGAACAAATCCGGGAATCAAACGTGTTTGAAACAAAATGTTTCTTTTTCCTACTTACTAATAGTTTTTTTTTATTTTTTTATTTTAATTTAACATTATTATTTAAACTATGGTGCTTTTTACACTTTTTGATAAAATGTAAGAATATTTTTAGAAGATTTAAAAAAAAAGTGATTCCTAACATTTTGTAAAGTAAAATAAACAAAGTTGAGCCGGTGCTAAGGTTAGTGGACATTCTGAATTTTAGCCACTTAAAGTGTGAAGTCAAGCTCCAGATGATCTATGTTATGTAGTGGTGAATAATGATTAAAGGAGCTGCAATGTAAGTACAAATGGTATGTTTCCAAATGGTTGATGAGGCTAATAGAATTACAAAAAAACAAACATCCATTGACCCAGTGTTTTATGTGTTAATTGTGTATGTCTAAATAATATACACTGCAAATTCTAAACATTGCAACCAGTAATTTATAATTCATTTGACTTTGTTGCATGTACTTAAGTAAAATCTTTAACTTAAGTAATTAAAGTAAAGTAAGTACTTTAACTTAAGTAAAATGACTACACCTCTTTGTTTCACACAGTCACTAAATATGAGCACTCTGCTGTAACGGAATTTGAGTCAAACAGAGTTAATAGTGAGTTAATAAATTTTTCATGACTATTCCCTACAGGTGACTCACACCGTCTCTCAGAGCTGAGGATTGTGCTGCTGGGCTACAGGTATTCTGGGAGGAGTTCAACAGGAAACACCATCCTGAACAGAGAGGAGTTTGAGTTAAAGAGAACTGCTCAGTGTGTGAAGAGACAGGGAGGAGTAGCAGGGAGACACATCACTGTGGTTGAAGCTCCAGGATGGTGGAGGAATAAACCTGTAGAGGAGAACACTGAGTTACTGAAACAGGAGATTGTGCTCAGTGTGTCTCTGTGTCCTCCAGGACCTCATGCTGTACTGCTGATCATACGTGTGGACTGTGGTTTTAAAGAAACTTATAGAAGTGCATTAGAAGGATATCTGAATCTTCTCACTGACACAGTCTGGAGTCACACTGTAGTGCTGTTCACCTGTGGAGACTGGCTGGGAGACACATCCATAGAGCAGCACATTGAGAGTGAAGGGAAGGAACTCCAGTGGCTGGTGGAGAAATGTGGGAACAGGTATCATGTTCTCAACAATAAGAACAGGAATGATGACACTCAGGTCACAGAGCTGCTGGAGAAGATAGAGGAGATGGTGGCAGCAAACAGTGGAAGCTGTTTTGAAATGGACAGAAAGATTCTACAGGAGGTGGAGGAGAAGAGGAGAGCAGAGGAAGAGAGAGTAAAAGAGAGGATGATGGAGCAGAAAGTGAAGGAGCACATTAGTTCTTTGATGAGTAAGTATTACTAAAATAAGGACATAATGATCTATTATCTCTTTGTGCCTAAGAGACCGTATGAACTTTATTTATTTCTCTCAAAACTAATGTCACATTTTTTATTCATAAGTATATTTTTAATATATTAGATGTTATATCTAAGTTATATATGAGTATTTAGCAGATAATGGACAGCATTACTGAATAATTAATAATACTAGTTAAAGTCCAGGGTTTAAAGGGGTAAAATCAGTATGCATCCAGTTTATGTTTGGTCAGGCTTTATGTTCATTCTGTTTAGTCTTCTTTAGGTCCCTTTTATCACTAAATCTTGCACACATGCAAATCTAACAAATACTTTGTGGCTAGATGTAAAGTCTAGATCCATACCATTTAGATATTTTAACAGTGAATGATGAGCCAAAGACCTGTGATGTGAGGATCATAGAACCATAAAGAGTTATGTAGTTCCACTGAGTTACTTGCATGATTGCTCGATATTTTCAATTGATAATTCCTTTACTACTGTTCAAGAGTAAAAAAACAGTTATTTGCAAGAATGTTATCTATTGCATAATCAATTGTATAATCTGTATAATTGTTATACTGTAATCATTGACATTTAGTCCCCAGTTGGTTTTGCGTTTTGATTTTATTCTGTTATATTAGTGACTATATCTGCTTTGTAATTGCCCACATATCTCATTTCAGAACTTTAACATTTTATTTTAAACCAGGAGTGAATCAAACAAACAAAGTGGCCATCTTACAGATTGCAGTTAAGAACAAACATTATGAAATAATGGATTAATATAAATAAAATGTGTTGAGACTTTTATTGACTAGATTACAGACAAACATGAGGGAAGCTGACCAGTAATTGCTTGTTCACAGTTTAGTGTTAATACAGAATGATAAACAAAGTCCAATAAGGGCAGTTTTGTCTTTATAAAATACCTCCCCAGTCTAAAATGGTTAAAAAGGTAGCTTCAGATGTTTTTTTTCCAAGCCTATGTAGGCAAAGCAAAAGCACAATGTCACTATTACAGCTTTAGATTATTTATCAGTTATTTGGCATGTAATTTAAAAGGTGGGTTATCATCTAACAGATGATATTGGTATGTTATTCACATATATTTTCTCAGTTGGTAGAATAGGGCATGGCTAAATTTGGGGCTTAAAACTAATTGTTTTTCATTTTTTGAGGTCAGGTTCACTTTAGTAATAATTAAATTAATCAGTAATGGATGATTCCACTGTGCTACTTGTCAAATTATGAATTTAATTTAAAACTTTTCTCTATCTGTCACAGTTGCTGAAGCTGAGAGTTTAGACACATGGTCTCTGGCAAGTTCTGGTTATGTTTCAATGTCAGGATCTGACAGCAGTTCTGTTTATGGATCATCACGTTCTAACAGCTATATATTTCTAAGAAAAAATCCTAAACCTCTGCAACATTCAATGCACACATTGAATGAAAAAAAATCTTCATGGCAGTCTTCTGTCAGTCACAAAACAAGGTGAGTATAAAATATGTCTACAGTGTACCATGTAGACATATTGGACATGTGGAATAAGTGCAATGTTGCACAAAGAGGTAGGGGGAAATGATACCTTAAATATACAGGCTGGTAACAGGTCTGTGGAACTGGAGGGAACAGAAAAAAGGCTGATGGGTAATTTGAATGTGTAATTTGAATATCATTCTAGATCAGCAAACACAGGAGCCTCAACAATGGGAAATATGTCCAGAAGTGAACCAGATCTCTTCTCAGGTGAGTCTTAACATTTTATTTTAGTATTTTAATAATTTTTAATCTATAATCCATGTTGTCACTTTTGTCAGTTGTTGGAAATGGTACAGATGATTTCTAAGGTCACAAATTCTAACACATGACATTTATATGTGTGTTTACATTATAGTACAGGTGGTACAAGAGACACAGACTGCATTACAGTCGTTACAAACTACTCTGCATATTTTAAAATTGATCTTAAATGCTAATAAAACTACATTTATGGTCTTCTTAAAAAACAGTTTAATGATTTGGCCATTTTACGTCCAATGGTAAATTAAGAGGGTGAGTGTGTACGAGTATCTGGGCTATGGATAAATTTTAAGCTTTCATTTAATGTATATGTGGGTAATCCAGGAAGCTCAAGGTGAAGATTGTTTTTAGAAATAAATCCTGTTTATCCTAATACTTAGAAGAAACATGTAGATGCTACTCTCCTGTCTGTGATTGATTATGGTGATATATTTTATATAAGAACCTTTTTTTGAGATCGAACAATAAGCACGGTTGTAAGTCGCTCTGGATAAGACCGTCTGCTAAACGCCTTAAATGTAAATGTAAATGTATTATTGCATTCTTTATGTTTTGGTGGACTGGACAAAAGCACTGGTGTATTTTTATCTATAAAGGAATCCTGGGGAAACTCCTAGCTTGCCTCTGTACTCTGTACTTACTCTGTACTGTGGTTTTAGCACTGGTAGTTACCAGCTATGCTCTTTCAGGTGAAGGCTTTTGAATGTACACTGGGAAAGCCACTGTTCAGAGATTGCAGCAGACAAATGAAAATATTAAGGAACCAGGCAGCAGAATTGGGGAAGCAGAAAAATGCATTCACAAGCTCAGTATGGCTAATACTGATTTAGGAGATTCTATGCCAGACGTTCCAAAACAGCAGAAAGTAAGACAGACTAAAGCAGCTAATCTTGAAGGGTGGCCTTGGTGGAACCATATTCAAATTAATGGAGTGAAAGAACGCTTCAAGGAAGCATCAGTAGCAACAATTGTGGAGGGGTTCCTCTAAAAGCCTAGATGCAGATGTGGATCTTTAAATTCAAAAGGCACAGAGACTCATTTCCAAGCTGCAGAATAATGAATCCCCACTGAGAACATTTATCAATTTCTTGTAGCAGAACATGTAAGAACTCGTGTTGAAAACAGTGTGGGCTAAAGACATTACTTACACCCAGGACTAACCTGTGGAGGTGATATCAAAGAAAAAGGAACACAATGGTAAGAAGGTGTCGGGGAAAAAATCACGCGCAAAGCTAAAAGTTTTATATAGTTTACTTTTCTCTGTATTATGTTTATTATGAATCTTGTGTTGAGAACTAGAACCTGACGCCAACGTTGAAGGTTAACTTTACTGGGGCATTTATTTTTTCCACCTGCCTTAAGCGCACAAAAGATGTTTTTAACAGGATTCATTAACTTTTTCTCGCTTGACCTCAGCTCCGCCTGGTATCACCATAGCTGTTTTCAGAGAGGACATTTACCAATAGCATATTATAAGAGATTAACAGTAATGTAAGAATAAAAATAAAATGCATATGAAATAGTATGAAATTCACACATTTAACAATATAAAACCAAACTTAAATGGACATACCTGCAAAAAGTGCTCAAAGGATGTTTTTAACAGGCTTTTTGTTTTAAAACAACCAAATACATTGTTGTGTGAGTTTAGTCATAATTATTTATTCCACTTTATTATCATTCCACCTTAAAAGAATTAAGAGAATAGGTGAAAAGGTAGCTTCAGATGTTTTTTTTCCAAGCCTATGTAGGCAAAGCAACAAAACATAATATTATTATTATAATATTACAGCTTTAGATTATTTATCAGTTATTTGGCATGTAATTTAAAAGTTGGTTTATCATCTAACAGAAAGTATAATAATAAGTAATATAAAAGTATATCTATAAAATATATATATTATTGGTAATTTATTCACAAATATTTTGTTAGTTGGTAGAATAGGGCATGACTAAATTTGGGGCTTAAAACTAATTGTTTTTCATTTTTTAGGTCAGGTTTACTTTAGTAATAATTAAATTAATCAGTAATTGATGATTCCGCTGTGCTACTTGTCAAATTATGAATTTAATTTAAACCTTTTCTCTATATGTCACAGTTGCTGATGCTGAGAGTTTAGACACATGGTCTCTGGCAAGTTCTGGTTATGTTTCAGTGTCAGGATCTGGCTGCAGTTCTGTTTATGGATCATCACGTTCTAACAGCTTTCTATTTCTAAATCCTAAACCTGTGCAACATTCAACGCACACATTGAATGAAAAAAAATCTTCATGGCAGTCTTCCATCAGTCATAAAACAAGGTGAGTGTAAAATATGTGTACAGTGTGACATTTTTCATCATTTACCATTTTATTAGCTTAATCTGTGACAAGGCTCTTATTGTTATGTTTTGTTTGACCTAACCATAAATCTCACAGAAGTAGAAACTTGCAGTAGCACTGGCGTCGTGCTGGTATGAGTGGATCAGATACAGCAGCGTCCACTGTGTCCACTCTTCTAGACACTCCTACCTTTCTGGTCCACCTTGTAGATGTACAGTCAGAGACATACAAAGTATGTAAAGAATAGGATGGACTATGGGCTGTAATTGTAAAACTAAAAGGTGGAGCTGATACAATGAATAAAGAGTGTAGATACATTGAGGTGGTTTTAATGTTAATGTTGTTGATGTATCACTGTAAATTGTGTGGCTGACCATCGTAGTGGGTGCAACTCCTGGGTGCAACTATATTTTTAATGATGAGTGTAGTTTAGATATCTATGAGTGAGTGAAGGCTTACATACTATTGGACATGTGAAATAAGTGCAATGTTGCACAAAGAGGTAGGGAGAAATGATACCTTAAATATACAGGCTGGTAACAGGTCTGTGCTGCTGAGGGTGTGGAACCGGAGGGAACAGAAAAAAGGCTGATGGGTAATTTAAATATCATTCTAGATCCGCAAACACAGCAGCCTCAACAATGGGAAATATGTCCAGAAGTGAACCGGATCTCTTCTCAGGTGAAACAAACAACACAGGATAATTTTTTTTACATTACATTTACACTCCAATTCTACCACCATGTTACAACACATTTCTCCATAAACAAAAAGGAAGAACTAGTAGCAATATAAAAATTAGCAATTTTTTTTTGTAATGGTAAGGAAAGCTCTCAATGATTAAGAATTGATTCATTAAAGCACTGTAAAGTTTTCCACATTGTCATTTATGATATATGTTTGTAATAAAGACTAACTTTATGACATTTTTTTCTTGACAGCCACAAATGAATTATAACTATTTGATAAATCCAGCTGTACTCATAAACACAGATATATATGGACATACATTAAGAACATGTTTACAGCATTTGATGTATGTTCTAAATGTACGTACCAGAAAATAATAAATTATTTTAGCTCACTAACAGGTATGTTTATACTGCACCCTGCATCATCGATGACGCCGTCAGTTGAGTAGTTACCTCCTTAGTTCCAACCATGGTTTTGGGAAACACTTGCGTCATAGCTGTGTCGTTCCAACTATGTAAGTTGCTAACTTTTGTTTTGGGAAACGCACCCCAGGAATAGAAAGAAGAAATACATTGTTGTGTGAGTTTAGTCATAATTATTTATTTCACATTTTTATCATTCTAGCTTAACAGAAATTGCATAGAATGATGTTTGAACAACACAACAATGTACCCATGGTTGGACTGGACTAACTAATTTTATGAAGAAAATACATGTAACCTTTTTTGAAGGCCCTAATTACAGCTGTGAAAACTCTGCTAATATCGAACTCACTCTACTAAATATAGCTACTGTTTGATATATTCTTAAGCTGAAGATGAAAAATGACATAGAAGAAAATAAACAATAACAAAGGAAGTTAAGGACATGTATAAAAAGAAACAATATTTATATAAAATAACTCCACCCCTTCTCAGTCCTCAATGAAGTGCTCCAACAAAAAGATAATTAGCAAATTTCAAAATAAAATTCCTGAGGAGAATAATCTAGTGTAAAATTTAACACTTATTATTACTGATTACAATGACTTATTACTGGTCTTATAGAAATCGTTATAAGGTAATGAGAGAGGAACTGCTATTTTTATATCAATTTCCCTTCATTTTCATCTTTTAGGTTACAGTGCTTAGTGTTTATGCCCTTCTTGCCAGGATTTTAAAATTATTTTCTATATTCTTGTTTCCTTCTGAAGGATGCCTCTGCATAACCTCGTATTGTTCTTGTTTAAGCATTTGGAGTGTCTTGGATCTCACGACCCACTGTTATTCATAGATTTTCTTTCATCTTTAATAGTATTCAGCCTCATATTCTAGCAGAGATACAAATTTCTCTTTTTTATTCTGGACTTAAATATGGTTGGTTGGATAGTGGATCTTCTTACAAGGTAAAGGATGATTGATTTTTAAGTGGCTGTATTGTTCAGCTGGTTCTCGTCAAGGATAGGGTGAGGTTTAGGGGTTATCGTAAATTGGGTTAATTTTATGTTTATTCTGTTTAGTAGTCTAGTGTGCCACACACACCTTAATCCAGGGTAGATTATTGTTTTTAATGTTTGCAAAAAAAGACATACGATTTTATATCATATTGTATCATAAATAAATAACACAAGCATTCTTAATAACACTAATGTCATTCAGCAGTTGAAGGAAAAAATAAAACAATACATTGAAAGTAATGACAATGGCAAAGTAAGCCCTATCATACTTTAAGATTCAGCCAAGGCAGTGCTTAGAGAGAATTGTAAATGATGGCATGATCCCTTGACAAATAACAAGACTTCAGAAAGTGATGTATACCCTACAAAATAGTCTAAAATGAAATTTCACTATTTATTTATATGTGGTTTATTAAGAAAGCATATATTCCTCCTCATGGAGAGAGGCTTTAATCCCAATCATTCCTAAATAAGGAAAAGAACTATGCAGTTTTTACAGACCAATAAGCATTCTGACTGTGAATTATAAACAACTTGCAATCATCAGTCAACCTCAAACTTTTAATTTATATTTAATTGATACAGACTAAACATGGTTCATCTGAAATTGGTAAACACAACAGTATAAGAAGGACACTTTATGTGGTTCAGCACATATGAATAAACAGATGAATACAACCTGATTTAGAGTAGATACAGACTTACAGAGTCGAGTTAAATTTTAAGTAATTGGATTTTTGGGTATAAAAGCTCTATTTATTTCTGCATATGCTTGTTTTTATACAGATGTGCTTTCTACTGATAATATAGGTTCTTTTGATGTGCTGGTAGAAGAATCTAGCCCAGCATCTGCACAACACCTTTACACTGACCATGTGAGTACATATAGAAAATAAGTAAACACTGTATGTTAATAGTAAACATATAGTGCATGGTCTGAATCTTAAGTTAAAAAAAAAATCATTTTCATTTCATTTAAACACAGATGTTTGAAATTTGTAAGATTGTCACTTAAGTACTTATGACTAGGCTTGGAGTCAGTTGAATATTTATTGAAAAAACTAATAGTTCCTTATATTATAGAAACTGCGGCTTGGAACTTGGTTAACTAAAGTTGTCTTATTGTAGTTTAATTTCTGTGTCCTTTCAGTCTATTTATAATTTATTCCACACTTCCACAGTTGCCAATGGCTTTTGAAGAATTTGTTCCTGAAGTGACTGAAAACAATTTGGAAGTTAAGAATAATAACACATACAGGTAACATACTCATGGCATTCTTCATGGCTTTTTGCCTTTAGTCAAACCAGAACAGTACAATCAGTTTGAGAATTATGTATTTGACAACCTTTGTCTGACATTTCCTCTTCAGGTTTCTTTGTCCTCATGCCGGTCAGTTTCAGTGCAGACTGACCAATCTGATGTTTGAGATGGAGGGTAAAGGGGAGGTGCTGTACAGAATAGACTCCTGGGATACCAGACTGTTGGATGGTTTAGGTCACATGAAGCCTGCAGGACCTCTGTACAATATTGAGTGCTTTGAGGGGTCAATCAGCCATCTGCACTTCCCACACTGTGAGATACAATATGGTAAGTTTAATTTTTTATTAGGAATTTATTGGATTGTGAAGTTTTTTTGTCTGTGTATTTGATCATCCAACTTTAAAATAGGCCTTCTAGTTAATTCTTTATTTCTTATATATATTTTAGTCATTTTAGAATTCTCTTCTTTAGCTCTGTTCACATGTGGAAACATTCTTACAATTCTTACAAATTTCTTCTGTCCAAAGTATTTTTTAAATCACAGCCCAGTTACACAGTTACATATACAATAGTACATTAAATAGCATTCATCACTTATATTTTATTTAAAGTAACTTACCCTGTAAACCCATCATCATCAAATAAACTGTAATCTTCTTTGGATTTGTTTATTTGTTGCAGAAGAAAATCAGGTTGAGTGGGCTGTGGCACATTTCACTGAAGATAATGTAGAGATCATTAAGCCACTACATGTGACAAACACCCATGTAATTACTGCAATTCAAGGCCTTTCTGTGTTCGGCCTAATCTCCAAGATGTTTTTTGGAAGCACCATTAGGGCTCAAGTCCTTCTCTTCTACAAACTAATACCAGGCCGGCAAAATCTGAGAGAATTGCATATCCATTTGTTGCCAGGGAACGTGCCACTCACAGAGGTAATCCAGACTAGTTATAAAGACCTATACTCTACATTCTCATACAAATGGGAAATGTTGTTTGTATGTATTGCATTAGAGACTTTCTTTAAACTTTTCATCTAGAAATCTCCTAAGTGTTATATTTAAAAGATCAAGACTTTAAAAGATTCTAATCCTTTCTGCATGTGAAGGTGAAGAATCAGTATATGGATTTCACAAATATAAGAACCAGCTCCAAATGTCAGCTAACACCTGGAAAAAAGTACAGGCCTTTCTGTGACCCTTATATGCCGCAGCCAAAGGTAAATTAGAGCCTGCATCTTGATATTAACCAGGGTCATTAACAAAACATCAGACTGTACAGAACATTTTTACATGCTGAAATATTTAAGCTGCTGTTTTATTTTCTAAGGTTGAGACTTTTGAACAAGAATATGATCAAAACTACCACCCTGCATTTGTGGTGCATGCTGAGGCTGAGAGTATCACAATAAGCCTTTTGGATGAAAACGACATAGAAGTGTGGGAACCCCGTCAGCTCTTTCTTACAGGTAGGCTTATGTATTCAACATGGGAGGCATTACAGTAATTCTGTTGAATTACTAGACTTGAAAGGAAAATTTGTAGATCTTTCTGCACACAAGGAATGGCCTAATGGAGGTGCTATAGAGCAAGCCATTGCAATTTGTCAGATATCTCCTGAACCATGGAACACAGACAAAATTCTTTCTTTGTCTTAGTCCTTGAAGAATTCTGTAAAAACGCCTTTGCCCACAACTACTGTATCATAGTTGGCAAGTTGAACTAGGTTTTTCATGATACCCCAAATAAATAGGTATCAAAATGTTTCGAGTCTGTAGGTAAAGAATCATATAAAATTTTTAAAAATTTGTCAACAATATGGCTGCCACAGGCCAATTAAGGCCTTGTGAGTGGAGCTTATTTCACAAAAATGCCTATAAATGTAGAAAGCTAACGTCAGTTCTCACCAAACTTAATAGGCTTGTAAGGCTTGTTTGGGTACTTTGGTGTTAATTAGTCCATAGGCGGCGCTATAACAGGCAATATATTGTTTTTCAGCTGCTGCATGATGCCAAATACCATGAAAGAAAGCTGCCTGTGCCTTTCTTATGAACCTTAACTAGTAATTACATTTTTCGTTATCTTGATTGAACTAGAAACAATCTGAGAAATCTTTTTTATTTTCTTTATTTTAATCAATTTTATTTTAAAAAAATGTGATTTAAAAAAATGTAATAACTAAGTAAGAGTGACCAGGCTGTACTGACTTCATTGCCTGCCTTTGAATCTGAGGAGTTTACAGTCTGAATTTCACCTAGACTATGTGCTAGAAAGTCATGAGAGACTTGTTTTCAGTCATTTCCTTTTCTGTGTTTTCTGACATAAGTGTTTTTTATCTCCTTTTTTAAACACTTCTGTTTTCTGACCGCTAAGTAGTGCCAAAACGTCTCCTGTGAATTAATGTGGTGTTGGCTATGTGACCTGTGCAGGCTAAGAGATGCTTGGGCCCTGAAATGGCCCAGAAAAAAACAAGTGTAAACAAAAGAAACCCTGAAAAGACAAAGGACTTAAAAGAGGACACATAGCAAAACAGAAACAGTAGAGCATATTTAAATGAAAATTATAATATGTCAATGAATAATACCATAGTACAATGATAATAAAATAGTATCTAATAAGCAAAATTCTGTCATTAGACAGAATTATTTATGTTATCAGTTATAACTGATTAAAAACTGTTAGAAAACCAGAAAAATACCAGAAAGAATATCAGAAATTAGAAATAAATCCATAAAAACTATAATTACTGTTAGAAAAGCATCGCAGTGAAAAATAGAATTAGATCCATGATAACCAGTAAAGCCTTTTGTGTAGGTACTGAGTAATTTTAATATTTAAACTTAAATACTAAACGCTTACAAAGAATCTAAAACATAATTCAGATTTAGTACATTTGAAACAACTTTGGTAGTTCCTTAAAAACAATAACAATATCTAACAATATCTAAGAGGGACAACAAATGCAGACACAGACAGGATATAAAGCATGTTATGGTAGCCCTCTCTAACATGTAGACATGGAAATGGACAAGACAACAGACGGGATATTGGGCAGGATCCAGACAATGTGAACAAAAGACAAGACAGGAGATGAATGATGCCTGGACTAACACCCACAGCAAAACTGTGACAGCTACAGTTATTGACATGCAGATGGAAATGTTGATGGGTATAGGGACTTATAAGACCAGCCAATACAGGGACGCCTCTGGCATGGTAGCTTGAAGTTGTATAATGAAGCCGAGTCGAGACCATTGCTCTCCATAACACTGTGCGAAGCTTTGAGAGAAGACAGTGATGGGCCAGTGCTCTGCAGAATGCTGAGTTGATCCTTGAAGGCAGGTGTTGATGGTCTCTGGAGGTCTATAAAATTTAAGGCCACAGGCAGGTCAAGAAACTCTGAGGCCACAGGTGGGTTAGGAGACTTAGAGGCAATAGGGACTTAAGGCTGTCTTTCTAGTACATCTGTATATTTTCAGGCAAGATGTAGGATGTGACTGCTGTTTATACTGATACAGGTTGATACATGTTAAAATATAAAATCTGTTTCTTCTATAAAGCAATGCTAGTGCATTTTTTCTCTCTGCCACTCTCCCTATGAGCACAAAATCTGCTGAGCCCCAAGTTATCCTGGAGAGAGGCACAGTGATTTTTTTTTTTTTTTAAAACATTATCACAGAAACAGTATGTTTGTTATGGAGATGGAAAACTCAAAGATAGCCTGATATATCTGATTGTTTTTACTGGTCAATTTTGACTTTTTTTAATGGATTATTTTACATCTATATTATGCTTCTAAAAGATGGCATAAATTAATTTTAATTACAATACGTATATAAAAATGCAGTTTTCTTACACTGGTCCAGAAATCTGCACTTCAGTGGCACTTATACCAGACATCCTTAGCAATATTCCTATCTATACAGTGAAATGTTTAAAGAGGGGTTTGCTCATTTCATTCTTGAGTAAAACTTAAGCGAGCATGGAGTCATGTTCAGAAGTGTGTAAATATATGGATATGAATTTAGTCTGAACAGTATCGCACATTTTAGTACTGGCATAGCAGCAGTGGTCTACAGAGTTACAGTTGCTTTAGGTCTTCAGTTTATTTTTAGCACGAATTTGATACCTAAAGTGCTCCTTTACTGCAAAAGCTGAGTGGTGTTTGACAAGATGCCAAAGTGAACATCTATAGGGGTTGGACAATGAAACTGAAACACCTGTCATTTTAGTGTAGGAGGTCTCATGGCTAAATTGGACCAGCCTGGTGGCCAATCTTCATTAATTGCACATTGCACCAGTAAGAGCAGAGTGTGAAGGTTCAATTAGCAGGTAAGAGCACAGTTTTGCTCAAAATATTGCAATGCACACAACATTATGGGTGACATACCAGAGTTCAAAAGAGGACAAATTGATGGTGCACGTCTTGCTGGCCCATCTGTGACCAAGACAGCAAGTCTTTGTGATGTATCAAGAGCCACGGTATCCAGGGTAATGTCAGCATACCACCAAGAAGGACGAACCACATCCAACAGGATTAACTGTGGACACAAGAGAAAGCTGTCTGAAAGGGATGTTTGGGTGCTAACCCGGATTGTATCCAAAAAACATAAAACCACGGCTGCCCAACTGACGCTGTATTGGCCGCAAAAGGAGGCCCTACACCATACTAATAAATGATTGTGGTCTAAAACCAGGTGTTTCAGTTTCATTGTTCAACCCCTGTAAGTAGGGGTGTAAATCATAAGATTCATCACGATACGATCTTGCATCGATTCTTTTAGCCAATGATACTATAATTTTCGATACTTTGAAATTTGCCACGATTCGGTTCGGTACTCGAATACGGTACTCGGATTCGATACAATTTCACACAATCGGTTATGTTTCTATGAACTCATAAATGCAGACAAAATGTAATTTGACCTTTTTATTGTTAAATGTCAAATGTTGTGTTTTTAAATACAGCAGCCATTAGTGGAAAATCACGTAACAGTAAATAGATACTGTAAACAAGTGCAGTTAACACTGCGAAATGAGTTAGGCTAAACAAAGAGGAGTGTTACTGCAAATCTCTACAGCAGAAAAGCTACTTTGCTTACTACTATTGTTTGGTAGTAGTAAATTAATTTTTAGGATACCACTGACTAGTGCATATACAGTAGCATAATTTACTTAAGACTCAAGTAAGAAAAATGTGAAATAACCTAAGTCTTTCAATAGTCTTCTTTGATAGGTTTTTTTTTAGAAAAACCAGCTGATCAACATGTTCAGGAAACGGAACACTGTGCTCAGAAAAAACAATGCCACCTGCAGTGCAAAAACACGCTCAGAAGGTACGCTTGTACCAGGAATGCACAGGTATGTCTTAGCTAGGTCTGCTAGAAGAGGACTGATGAGTTTTCCACCACTCTAACACCTTACCACCTAGGGTCAAAGATGCAGTCTGTAGTCTCTCTGGAGGTTTTGATCATTTGGCTAGGATCTAGAGTGCAGAATGCATCCCCAAAAAGAAATTCTAGTCTCTGTGTCTTTGACTTTTGACTTTGAGGGCAGGGACATATTCTAGAGTGACACAAAAACATAACAGTTATGCTGGACAAAATAACATTTTTTTTTTAATCAAGAGCATGTTCAATAATATAAATAAATAAATAAATTAATAAATAAACAGTACACACCTTCAGTGGTTTCAATGTGAGGTGCATTAGTAATCTGGTCACGAGATGAGGGAAGTTTTTCCTCACCCTGTGTCACTGTGTCATCCTGTAGATACATGCATACACACACTTATTCTAGCAAATAAAAAAAAGTCATGTATGTTTTATGATTTTAAATACAACACTACAAATAGACAAAAAGATTTGTACTTTCTGGTCCTCCAGCTATGATGCGTCTTGGGTAAGATACTGGAAAGTTGTCCTCTTTACCCAAAAGGGAATCTGGTGTCCAAGGCTGACGCTTTGTGTAGGACTTGCTGCACGTCCACATACCACTGTTCAAGCTCCCTTGTCATAGTGTGTTTCATATCTGTGATCATTGTGCAGTCTTCATCTGCAGCTCTGAAATGATGCAACAATTTGGCTTTAAGTGATGCGATGACAGTGGGCTGCTCCTCAGACATGACGGTGGTGGCGGCTTTCAGTGGTCCGAGTAGCTTGACCATTTCTTCTGCTGCAGTGATGTCGTCTTCATTGAGCGTGTGCCCGTCACTTGCACCTTTCCTGTCCAGGAGTGAAACACACACTGCAGCTTGCTGTTCCAAAAATCGCTCCAACATTCAATTCAATTCAACTTTTTATATATATATATATATATATATATATATAAATTGTGTAGTGCAAAGACAAAAACAATGTGTGCAAACAGTATGTGTACAGGACATGTGCAAAGAGTAAGCGCAGTATCAGTAAGCATGTGGTTTAAACGGTATGGATATATAAAGTGTACAGTGCAGGTGGGAAAATAGCAGCTTAATGTTCAATAACAGCCCCAAATTGCTTTGTACAGATGTTCAGTATAGATAAATAAATATAGATAAATAAGAACAAAATAAAAACAAAACTGGATGTTCAAGTATACAAGTTTGAGTTAAAGTGCGGTGCAAACAGTCCTGTGAGGTAGTGGAACTAGAAATCAATAGCAGTCTTTAGTGGTGTAGTTGTGTTCTGGTAGGAGTCGAATGAACTATTCCAGCGAGTTATCTCGTCCTGTTTTAGCTTGTGTTCTGGAACTCCAAGTAACTTCTGCTAACTTCAGCACATTTTCAGGCCTTTCTGTGTTGCTAGGTTAATGGTATGCGCAAAGCATTTAATGTGCGGAGATAGACGTGCCGGCTATGGACTTGTTGCTGCCATTGTCGGTCACAAGCAGGTTTTTTGTCTTGTATATTCCGCTCGTCACATGCTTCTCTCAGCCCTTGCCCGATATTTACTCCTGTATGTGTGTCGTTCAAAACGCGCATCTGAAGAACGTAATTCTTCATTTGCCAGTCAGCATCAATGAAATGGTTATGGTTATGGTTACATACGATTCGGTTGTACACGCCGTCCAGCCATCTGTTGTGATTGTGACTTGCCCTGCATCCATTATCTTGCGTTTAATGTTATCCTGTACTTCTTGACACAGCTTAGGTATGCAGCTTTCACTGAAATGTCTTGAAGAGGGAATGTTGTATTTCGGCTCCAGCGTGTGCAGAAGTTCATGAAAGCCTTCATTTTCTACTACACTGTAGGGCCGCATTTCCTTGCAAATGAAATAAGAGATGGCAGGCGTAATAATCATCGCTCTTTTGGAAGTGTGACTCAGATTTTGAGGAAAAATGTGGGCAATAGCGATGAGGGTGCAAGAGTCTCTCTCATGTTGAAGCCATCGGCATCAACAACAACATCCCACCATGTTAGGTGAACTGACAAGTTTGTGGTGTTACCGGAGTATCTTAATTCACACTTACATTCTTTGCATAAGGCAAATGTCTTGTCCGTCTGTCCGTTATTTTTTCAAAAACCGAAATGTTTCCACACCCATGACTTGCAACCAACAGGAGAGTGTATAACGTCTTCGCTGCTACCGTTCGGATGTGTATGTATTTAGCAGACTGCAACATGCTGCCCCCTACAGTTTAGGGAGGCCGAAGCACGCAAAGAGGAATTATACAGATCATGTTCGAACGCGTGTGAAAAAAACGCAGGCATCGATGTTTATGCGTCACATCGATGCACCGCATCGTTTGCTGTTTGGGTCGATGCATCGATACAGATTGAGGTATTGTTACATCACTACATCTAAGGTCCTGTTTCATTTCCTGTTTGGGACAACGTGATTTGCCTACAGTGATAAGATCTGGGTTTATAAAAATGTGTTGTTTTTACTCATCAGCTGTCTAATTTAATTTGTGATCTTCACTAAGTCTTCAGTAAGCAGTGCGTGTCTACTTTGTACATCTTTCATATTATAGGTTTAACTTTTTTTCTTGTGGTTTTGTGGTCTTCTCTGGACAGAAGTGGCTGTATGATTTGTATGAAAATGCAGTATGTTTATGTGAATCCAGCTTTCTGTTTGGTTGCTGTTTTGTTTTAGGTTGGAAGTGTTAGAATATGTAACACCTTACATATTCTAACACTTCCAACTGAAAACTGCTCTGCTGCTGTAACCTGATGTATAGTCTGATGTGAAGAACCACATTGCAGGGCATTAGCGGTGTGTGTATGTTCTCTGTGGTGGGCTGGTCTGCATCATGTAACTTTTGGTCTGAAAAACATATACTAAATGGATGTTAGTTTTTCCTTAGCATTAATGAAGGCAATGTGTGATATATTTTGTGATAGATTTGTGCTAAACAGTGCTGTTCTTATTTTAGATCTTGGTGCAGAGGGAGCCACATACAGTATAGATTCTGCAGGTGAGACATAATCACTCACAATAGCCTACAGTAATTTTATAATAGATTGTACTCTATTCTAGTAAGTAAAACCCACAGTTAATGCAGTTCATTTAATTGTTGATTATGTATATGATACTGCACTGATTAATGACCCCCCCCCCCCCCCCACCATGCTGAGCCATTAGTAATTCAGATTCTGTGTAATTTAATTGTGCGAACTATATAAATTCATTACAATTTTTATTTAAATTAAAGGTGTCAAGTTTGTGGATCAAAACAAGCACAAACTCATTCAGAAAGTTTCCTCAGTTATGGAAATTGCAGACTGTCTACAAAGCAAAAACATGATAACTGAGGAAATGTACAGCAACATTCAAAGCGCAAAGTCACCTCAGGAACAAATGAGGATCTTGTACAGAGCTCTAGACTCAGGAGGAACAACTGTAAAAGAAGAATTCTATCAAATTCTTAAACGGAAGATTCAGTTCTTAGTAGATGAACTGGAGGCTGGACACAGCAAAGCTTAAAGGACAATTGAAGAGGAATTTAATTGAATGGTAGCTTCTCAGGGATTATGGATACACAGCTTTACATAATGCCTTCATTTCCTTTTAATATATTTTGTCATGAGTTTTGGTTTAGGTATGAAAAGAAGAGTTATATTTGACATTTTTCCATCTCTAACTCTGTATGGTCGCAATCGTGTACATTTGGCTTTACTGACTAAAGCCTGATTAAGAAATGTGGGTATTTTTTATTATCAATTGATTAATTGTTATACTTAATTAATAATTGTTAATATATATAATTTCATGTTTTACACGTTCATTTAAAACCTGTGGCGTATTTGTTATTAAAACACAAATACAGGTAAAATGCAAGCATAATAATGGTGTTGATTTTCAGCTTTGCCTGACTTTGACTAATTTGATTGTCAATGTAAACTGACAAACTGCCAATTAACTTGGAGCCAGACCTTTTGAGAGATTTTGTAAATTCTTTGTTTCACTGAGAACCATGTTTTTGTATGTTTGTACATTTATTGATATGGATAAAAATATTCTTTACATTTTATTTAGAAAAGCTAATTAAAGATTTTTTCATAGACATTTACAATCCGTCTATGAGGCTGTAAGCAAGTTGGCATGAAAAAAGTATAAAAATGTTGTAAGTTTGAAAAAAATGTTAGAAGTTAATGGAGGGTAATGGTGGTAGGAAAGCCCGGTGAGTCAGCCTAAATTTTGTAATAAATTGACAAAATGTAGAAATATCTGAAAGGTAAGAATAAGGGGCAAATTCTGACCAGGTTTGCTTACCCTGCACATTCAGGCAAAATAATTGTA
Source organism: Prochilodus magdalenae (assembly GCA_024036415.1). Classification (NCBI taxonomy): domain Eukaryota; kingdom Metazoa; phylum Chordata; class Actinopteri; order Characiformes; family Prochilodontidae; genus Prochilodus; species Prochilodus magdalenae. Next base: position 10,888 of record JAMWET010000172.1, on the reverse strand, counting down.
TTTAATAGGAAACCAATCGTCCTAAAGGTTCACTTCTACAGGCTCCTGTATAAAAGCACATTGTTGTTTACCTCTAAAATTACAAAACCGTGTTTTACACATACTTTACCTTATATGAGTAAAGACCAACTAAAAAAGCCAAAAGGCCTAATAAAATGACTTCACAACAGCTTCCGAGTTTAATACGTAGCCCCATTTTATTAAAAAACAGTAAAGTAAGTGTAGCCTGGTGGTAAATGCTGTATTCTGTACCCTTTTTGTAATAAAGCAAAGACAAAGGATATAACAGATAAGGCGTCTTCTTTATTCTCAGCTTAACAAGCTTGTAACTGCAGGCTGCATGCTGCGTAACTGTGTGTGCATCACATGAATCGAGATCACATAAATGGTGTACTTCACATCCCTCCTGTTAAGAACATTGTTCACACAAGCATGAAGTAAACAATCTGTGGCATTTTCAATTATAAAAAAAAAAGTTTCACAAGATAAACAAAAGTGGGATCTCAACACCCATCATATTTTAATTAACAATCAGTGTATTATTTAACCTTATGTGTTGTGTTCCCGACTTCACATGCTTTGATTGTTACTCTGAATTCTGAGTATTTACATTTGTTCTATAAGTCTTTGAGGTTTTTACGGGTTCTGCAAGATCTTCTGACTTTCATTTGTGTCTCTGTTTGCTCATCACATTCAATTACAGGTGTCTTGTGTATTGGGCTGTCTAAACTGTGGTTTGCACTCAAGTTTGTTTCCTCTTCCCTCACCTGTTCCTTTTCAGGTATTTGTAGCAAGTGTCTACGATTTCTCCTGTAGGTCACTCCCTCTTGTGTTTGGATCACATAGGACCTTGGAGCTACATTCTGTAGCACCTGAGCCTGTAAATCCCAATGTTTCCCATCATGCAACCTCACTCTGTCTTTTCGTTTTAGTTCCCTTAGTTCTTTTACCATAGTATCTTTTCTGTGCATGTTTCTACTTTTGTTTGTTCATGAATATGTTTATTTTTGTACACTTTCTTTTTCAAGAAGTTGGGGCATTCTGATCCTAAGCTTTCTATTAAACAGAAGCTCTACTGGTGACTGGTCATGTGACAGGGGTGCTGACCTGTAGTTAAGCAGTGCTAAGTAAGGATCCGTTTTCAAACCCATTGCTTTCTTCATCAGCAGTTTCACTATTTCCACTCCATTTTTAATGGGACCATTAGACTGCGGATATTGAGGGCTTGATGTCACATGACTTAACAGTCTTAGCAAACTTATGGAACTCCTCGCAGCTGAACTGAGGTCCATTATCAGTCATCACTACATCGGGGATACCATGACGTCCAAAACATGATTTGATGTGAGTTATCACCTGAGGTGCTGTGGTCTCTCTTAACAGTGCCATCTCAGGGTAGTGGGAGTAGTCTACTAGAAGGATATCGTGTTTTTTCCTTCTAGCTCAAACAAATCTATGCCCACCTTGCTCCATGGCCTAGGCACCACACTGTCTTCAATCCACATTGGCTCCTTGCTCTGCCTGGTCCTGTATTTCTGACAGGTTTCACAAGATCTAATGGCCCTCTCAATATCTTGACCCATACCTGGCCAGTTCATATGCTTTTGCCCGTCTCTTAGATTTCTGCATGCCAAGATGTCCCTTGTGTATTTTTCAACAACATGCAAGACTTTGGGAATTACAATCCTCGCGCCCTTGAATAGAATGCCATCTAACACTAACAACTTGTCTCTGTAATGGTAGTATGGAGCAGGCAAGGACTGTACTGACACTTATGGATACATTAAACTTATGCAAGGGCTAATGCCCCCTTTTCTGTTTGTGTATAATTGCACTCTGAAGTTGTTAATGCCCTAGAGGCATATGCTACAGGGTGCTACCTTGTGCCGTATTACTGCAACAACTATCCCTGCTTTTGATGCATCTGCTGAAATTTTGGTGTGTGGTGTCACCCAAAAGTTTGAATTTCTGTTCCTTTTCCTTTGAACTGCTGTAACTTTTAAGGTGGAACAGAAAGATTCTAACAAAAAGTCAGTGAATGAGAACCTGGCTACAACCTCGGAAAAAGTAGAACTGAGAAACATTTTACAAGACAATATTGTACTTCTGAGGAATTGTTCTCTGGTGGATATGTGAGAAAAGCGTCTACAACTGAGCTAATGCTAAAGCTCAAAGCAGAGTAGAGTAAGTGCGTTTTCATTTATAATTTTTGCCTATCATCACATTTTTTGCCATAGATCACAAATGAACTGACTTCTTTAAAACTGATTTAGAACGTTTACTGATGTTATTAATAGATCAGAAATGAACTGATTTCTTTAAAACTGATTTTAGGCATCTGCTGACGTTATTAACAGGTTACCACTGAACTGACTTTTTGAAATGGATTTTGCATGTCCATTGATGTTCAAGACATGTCCCTGATGAACTATCTAATTTTAAAAACATCTTAGACGTCCACGGACATTGTTTACTGAGAGTATTTTAACTGTTTGTTTATTTATTTTGTATTAACTTTTTTTGTTTTGGTTTATTTGTCATCCATCTTATATTACTTTGAGGCTCAAAAGGAACAGTGAATAACAACAGCAGATTTGTTTGAATTTCTGTGTCTGTTCTCATTTTATAGAAACAAATTTAAATCAGTCCTTTGCTATAGATTAGCAAAGCTCTCTACCTGTGTCATCTTAATACTTCAGATCCATAGCCCCCTCCTCTATGTCTCAACTAATGCTGGTGCTACCTAAATATTAGATAATATTGGAAAATAAAAAATATTAAAACCACAGTATTTATAATTACATAGTATTCAGCTGATACCTGCTTCCTCTGAATAGAGTGGTAAAAATTGAGATGTAGCAGGAGCTTCTCTGATTTGATTGGTGACTATTTTAAATTGTAACCTTTTATTTAATAAGGTTTGAATTGATTTATGCGGATTAATTTGAACTCCAGTGTTTTTTTTTAAATTAAAGTAACAAACTAAATGTACCTGACTAGAAAACAATTAGAGTAAGAATAAAAGAATTATAAAATAATTTTACTCCAAATAGTACTTTTACAGGAATATCTGTACTTTCATTTGTTACTTTCCCTCTTTGGTCACTAATGTTTAATACTTGTTCTGTCCTCGGAATATGTGCTGTATACACCTTGACAGACAGATAAACTCTCACCTAACATCAAGACTCTTTAGACAGTCAGCCCTTGTCCACAGGTTTACTGATGTCACAACGAAAGCTGAAACTAAAACATACAAAGGGGTATAATCAATACTATGCTTGCTTTTTGCGTGTTTTTACTGTTATTTTAAGTTGTGTGTTTTATAGGATAATATTTTATCATGAACATGTATTTATTCTTCAGTAAACTTGCAATGGCTAGCAGCAGCTTGCATGTTACAATAGTAATTCAATAGATACGTAACACAATACTTCACAGAAAGTAAAAGGTCCTAAAATAATGATCTAGCAGTGTAGATACAAACAATCTGTCAGTACATACCCACGATGCTATCAGGGCATGAAGATGTAAAAGAAGATGGCTTTGTAATATAGTCGGGCAGCACCGTTGATGCCCCTGCCTGAACCCAACATGGCAGTGGACCAAAACACTTTTCAATACTCCATGAATAATTATAAGCATAAGTTATTCCCAGGCATATTCTATTATTTATATATATGTGTTTGTGTGTGTGTGTGTATATGTGTGGCCCTAACTCAAGTATTAATTCAGACTTGACTACGCCACCTAGCAAATTTTACCGCAGGAGGTTTAATGCAGACCCACACGTCCGCTTAGAAAGTTTGAAGACATGAGATTGAGTTCAATTCACAAATTTAATAAAAAAAAAAAAACACATTTACCACTTTAATAATATATCATATTTAAAATCTATAAAGGAATATCCAAACTCCACAGGGCCTTGTCCACCCGATGCTACCAAAACAAAATACAGAAAAAACAAAAAAAAAGAAAAATAAGGAGAGCAGTTAGGTATGTTGGTTGTGTTGATCCAAGCACAGGACAAATTCTTTAGAAGCTTGATAAAAGAAATAACAACCTCTCCCGCACAGGTGGTTCCACACACCTGAGACTGTACACCCAACACTCCACACACACACACACACACACAAACACACCGGTTACTAAACCTCCATAGGTGACTTCCACACTACAAAATGCAACCAAAAGGGTTAAAGAAGAAAACAGCAAAGGGTGACCAGTCAACAGGACTGACACCATCCTAAACGGAGAGGAGTTTGATTTAAAGAGAATTGCTCAGTGTGTGAAGAGACAGGGAGAAGTAGCAGGGAGACACATCACAGTGTGTCTCTGTGTCCTCCAGGACCTCATGCTGTACTGCTGATCATACGTGTGGCCAGTATTTGCATAGAGAATAACAGATGCATATTAGAAAGGTTATCTGGAGAAGATAGAGGAGATGGTAGCAGCAAAAAGTGGACCCTGTTTTAAAGTAAAGAGAAAGATACTACAGACCTTGGAGAAGAAGAGGACTCCAGAGGACTATTACTTTTTCCAGTGAGTGGAGAAGAGGGGAGAGATACATGGTCTCTGGGAAGTTCTGGATATGGCTCATTCAGATCTCGATTAGGACCTGGCAGTAATTCTTTGTATAGATCGGCTCAATCCAGTGTGTCAACCCACAGAAGAATTCCTGAAGCTGGTCCAAGTTCAAAGTACAAAGAAAATGTTCAGTTTCCAAAGATTTTAAAGCTTTTCCACTCAGTAAAGAAGATGGTGTCTGTGAGGACACAGTAGCAATTAAACTGAAAAAGTGAGCTTTGTGTAACAGTGGTCAACAATTTTCTTGCTATCTGTATACCAGGACAACAGTGTCGCTTTGTACATGACTCACCCGTGTTGAATTTGAGAAATTCTTTTTCCCATGTTTGATTTTTTTGCATCCATTTTCCTCTGGATTACAAAGTACTTTACAAGACCATGATATTCTCTGTGTGCTCTAGAGCACCGTTCTTCATTTGAATGGAAGAATAACAGCTTCTTAACACTTTCAGAGCTAAAACTATTTAATAACCCCTTCTGTGGTTACGTGGTCACGTCTTGGAGCAGGGAAACAATACAGCCTGCAGCACCAGAAACTCTCTCAAGTTTAAGTATCTCTGCTCTTGTTTCTTTTCTTTCTCTCGCACTGATGGGAAGAATCAGGAGACTGAAGGCTGGAGATGTTGGAGTAGTTTACTTCAAGGTGATCACAGTTGCCTCACAGCTCTGTCTTGTTCGAAGACAAAAAATCTTGTCACAGGGCTTTACCCCACCCTCAATGTACAAGGAGGATGTGTTCTTGTATGATTTTACGAGATGGTCAGCTTTCCACCAAACGGTGTTTGACCTATAACAGGTAGAACCCTGTTGGCAACATTCGTCCAGAGACTAAAGTTCTAAAAATTATAGGTCTGTTCTTGGAATGCAGTTGTTCCCCAGATGGTAAATTTATTAGGGCTGTGCCTGACTCAGAATTTTGTCAGTCGAATCGGATTCGCCCATCCTGGCCGACGATTCGACTATTCGTTCATGTTTTTTCCATGTACATTATCTAGCAACCAGTAAATCAATTTGCATACGGTTCAGATCTGATGTCCTTCTCATTTAGAAAGTCAGCAGAGTCACAGGAACACATTTCTTTACATTAATTACATACATATATATATTTATTATTCCCTTTTAATAGTTACTAAAATTTCTTTTTACATTCTTAAAGTTGCATTTTTGCAACCTTTAGTCTGTTTTACGAGAAAAAACCCTCGTCAATGTTGTCAGTCGACTTGAAAGGTATCAGTCAACTTAAAGGTTCTCCGACTGATTTGACTCCTCGACTTCTAGAGGGCAGCCCTAAAACTTATACACATTTGTATACATACACACTTTTACAAAAACACTGATATCCAACACTGTGCAACCTTATTAACATTAAGTGTTGTGGAATAAACAGAATAAACTGGTATAACAAAATATAGTTTTCATTTGGAAATATTCAAAATAATAAAGTTGCAGCGCTTTCTAGGTGTCAGGCCTAGTTGTGACATTGTCTGTTTTAGTTTAGACTACTATGATCTGCTGCCCTCTTGCGACCATAGTGTGAACTGTGTTACTCAGGTTAAAAAGACATGCTCAGTAATACAGTCTCCGGTGATGAGATTGGGCCCTGGGTTTATAATTGAATGACGTTTCTACATTTTCTGTTTACTGTAAAATATTATCAAGTACTGTGCTTGATAAGATTTTTTTCTTGGTGATTAAGTCTAGTATTGCCTGAATTTAATTTTACTAGGGCTAATTATTTTAGTCATAATGGGCAATTTTGCTCCAGGTAACTGCTCTTACTGCTGGATATTGCACTACAGGTAGTCGTATTCAGCAGCCAACCTTCAGCTGGTGGAATCATATTAATACAGACCGTCTTACTACAATTGTAACTTTGGGAAACTTAAAGTAAGTCTTTAAACATGTCTGATCTTGTCTCATCTTGTCCTGCCTAAAAAAGAACAAGTAGTAGTATTAGCATGCATATATAATGCAAATAATTACTAGTTTAATAATTACAAGTTGTTGTTATACTATTTTTGGAAAAATAAAAAAAAGCATTGTGATTAAGATTATATTTACAAATGATATTTTTTCAAATGGTTTGTTATCTAAGTTAATAAACAAGTTTCAAATAATTCCCCAGCATGAGTCTGCGAGTGAGTTTGTGTAAGTGTAAAAATAGGGGCAGCCCAAAAAATCTATATGTAGTAGAAGTTTTTCTTTTAATATATATAGATTTTAAATATAATGCGGTTGTGTTTGGAAAGCTTTGTGTTTTATGCTTTGTTGCTTACTTACTTTTTGTTTATTCTGTCAATGTTATTAACATTAAGGCAGGACACTGAATGATTAAGTATAAGAAAAATATTGTGTTTTCCTTCAGCTTCAACTATGAATCCATGGTTACATCATCATATGACTAATTACTTTCATGAACACAACTGACAAAAGTACTAATAGAACATTTTCAAAAAGACAATATACAATTAAACAGTTGTTACATATTTTAAATAAGCATTATTAAAAACAACCTTTGTTTAATCCGATTACAGAAAAAGAAAGTGTCATGAGTGCTTGTGATATAGCTTAAATAAAATGCAGAAAAGTAGAATATGCAGCTGCTCAAATTGGTATTCGTAGATACTCACATACAGAAATACTTCCAAATTTAACCCACCGACTTCCCTCCAAGAGAAAAAATACTACACTTATTAGACTGGAACTTAAATGTGCAACATGCTATATTCTTAATAAAATGTGTAAATAGTTTATATTAATTGCGATATTTAAAAAACATGTGGGTGATGTACAAGCATGGCTCTTCTTTCTTCCCCATCACACATTTACACCAGCTACAAATGCACATGGGCATAAGAGAGATTTTTTCCCTTGTACATGTTTCAAAAACACAGAAGAGAAAGCTGGAGAGGCTTACTGAACTCCTGCTGACCCATCGTAACACGGTAAGCCACGGTAAACCAGGTTGGATGGTGCAGCTCACCGAAGCATTTAAAAAAACTGATCACAAACATCACACACCAGCCTGTTTGTCTGTCTGTGCTCCACTCAAACAATCCACCTTCACACAAGAAATCACCTCAGGAACCTAGTTTAGCTCTTCTGTTACTAGCATGCTAAACTAGTGCTAGCATTAGTTGCTAACTGTGCTTCAGGTTAGTTGATTTAACCTTTTGACTGGATGGCTCGACAAAATTACTAACATTATCAGCACTGTTAAAAACAAACAAAATGGTACTCCTAACATTCACTGGCTCACAGCGATAATGCTAACACTACTAGCGTTACTAAAAACAAAGATTTACTGACTAAGAGCATTAGTGCTAATAGCATTGCTAAAAATGCAACACTGGTCATATAAGTGCATCCAACATGCCTAGTGCAGTGAGTGTTTCTTAAGTAACACCAAAAATGGGAAGAGGCAATGGCTTAGTGTGGGTCACCCTCAAACATAACCCACCTAAGACCTACAGTATATAAAATGATGCAAGCTGAATTTGGCCTCACCTCCCATTAAATGGCAGATGTCATTTGCATGTCATTTTTTGGGCTAAATCATGTCAGCCAGTCATGGCCTTTATTTGGCCTTTAGTGGCTCTACTTGAGGGCCTCTGTTTCTCCACCACAGTCACTGTCTCCAGACTTAGCTAAATTTAGCTTTACATATTTACTAGTAAAAAGATACAAAGGTGTTGCTTTGTGGGACATAAACGTGTTTGAAGCTCTAATTTTATTTTTATATGCTTTTTCCAGTTTCATGTTAATAATTTTGCCATTATAATGGTGGATATTTCATTGGACCTCTTTTATCATTTAAGCTCACTCATTGTTTCATTTCATAAAAACAACATGAATACTTAAAAATCTGGGATCAAAAGTTCTAATTAATAGTATTTTGGTATTACCCTATCTTTGAAAATGTGAATATTACTGTAAATGGGGTTGGACCATGTAGCAGTGTGCCTTAACATTTTGTCTTATTGGTTTCCAGGTCTAAATAAACATGCCGTTTATGTGGATCAATTGTACTCTCTGTACTCAATAAAACAACATGATCTACCTCCACAGGGTGTCATCACCACATGCCCACAACCAGCCAATCATGAATCACCTAAATCCTAATGCATCTCACCTGTTACTGTTTAACATTAAACAAAAAAAATCATCAGGATTTGCTATTATAGCTTTTCATTTAAGCCCAAAGTATAAATAATATTTAATGTATAAAAAGTCACAAAATATATAAACATATGCAGAAAACAAAAAATTCCTATTAATCGAATAATTATACAACAAAAAGGCTGTGCTTTTTAAACCACCATGATTTTTTTCTTGTTGCCCAGACCACTACTAACCATATGGCATCTGACTTTATTCCAAAGTCTGTCTTTTGAGAGAAAATGAAAATGTCTTAATTACACATATACTTATTTGATACACATGTTGCTCTATATCCATATTTTGCTGGTAATAACAACCCCAGCTCCAGTCTCTACTACTCCCCAGCATTGCTTGTATCACAGGAATGACATTCAAGGACATTCCAAATTAATGATCCACGTTACTTACAATCTGAAATTTAGTAGTTTGTAGTTCTGTCTGACCTGAGAATCTCCATTTCACAGTGTAATCTCATTAGTCTAGCAAATATGCACTCCACTCCTGAATCATGCAGGTCATTATTACTGAGGTCTAAATCTTTCAGGAAGGATGTATGTAGTTTCAAAACTAATTCCAATTTTTGCAAGTTTTCCTAATATTCTACTACACCAGTCATCAGACAGACAAATCAATAGATTGTGCAGAATTGTCAATTGAGTTTAATTCTTTCTGACCTGAGAATTACCAGTTTAGAGCAAGAACTCTTCAAGACAGAGTCCAAGACAGAGCAGCTGCACTGCTGAATTGTGAAGTTCATTGCTTCAGAGGTGCAAATATATAAAGTTCTTTGTTCCTATCCATCAGACATTTTCACAGGTCTTTTTCCTAAAATTACACCAAACCCATCTGTCGAAAAAGAACACAAGAGATTGTGCAGTATTGTCAACTGAGTTTGTAGTTCTTCTTGAAGTGAGAATTTCAAGTTTACAGTGTGATCTTTTCAGTCCAGCAAAGACAGGCTCCTGAATTCTGCAGGTCATTGTTACTGGGGTCTTACTCTTTCAGAAAGTATGTATGTAGTTTCAAAACTGTTACCAGTTTTTCACTATGTGATTTTTTTAAGATTACACTGAACATTTTAGTCCAGCAAAGTAAGGCTCCACTCCTAAAAGGTCATTGTTTCTGAGGTCCAAATATTTCAGTTTTTTTTTCCTTTTGTACATTCCTAATCAAAGATCTTTTTCCCTAACCATTCGATATTTTGCTGTTTTTTAGGTACATTCTAATTCAAGGATCCTAAGGATCTAACATTTTGATTGCTGACCTGAGAATCTCCAGTTCACAGTGTGTTCCCATCTTTCCAGCAAATATGGACTCCACTCCTGAATTTTGTAGGTCATGGTTTTTGTATGTTCCTAATCAAAGATCTTTTGTCCCTACCCATTAGATATTTTGCACGTGAACATTTTAGTAGGTTACAGGCCAAATCAATAATCTATCTTTTTACAGGTCTAATATCTCATACCAAGCCCTTTATTACACCAAGCCAGACTGCCAGAAAAAGAAACATAAGAGATCTTGCTGTATAGTAAATTGAAGCTATGTCCTGAAGGTATTTTTTGGTATGTTCCTAATCAATCATCTTTGTTCCTAACCATCAGAAGTTTTTTGGTACCTTCCAAATCAATGTTCCATGTTCCTAACAGTCTGCAATTTAGATTTTCACAGGTCTTTTTCCTAAAATTACACTAAGTCCATCTGCAGAAAAAGAACACAGCTGAGTTTGTAGTTCTTGCTGACCTGAGAATCTCCATTTTTACAGTGTAATCTCTTCAGTCCAGCAAAAAATGAGCTCCACTCCTGAATTCTGACGGTCATTGTGTTACTAAGGTCCAGCAGGGAAGAGTTTTTCAAACGAGTGTTTTTCCAAAGATTCCCGCAATGCCAGTCTGCAGGCAGACAACACATTCAGATAATGCTGAATTGTCAATTGAATTCATAGTCATTTTTATATTTTAATTTTTTTCTTTGTTTCTATATAATTATTGTTAGTCATTTCTACTTATAATATTGTAGATTTCTAGGTTTGTGTGATAAAACACAGAGCAGAGTTTATTCAGGGAGTTTTCTTGGTATTAGAGGTAGCAGACTTATTTAAAAAGTGAAAACATGAGCCTGATGAAAAGGTTTCGCATCTTTC
>JAMWET010000171.1:110000-126843 GCA_024036415.1 Prochilodus magdalenae | reverse complement strand
GGAAAAACTGGACGAACCGTACCCACCGTTACCATTCAATATAAAAATACATATCGCATCAGTGCCTCAGTAGCCCTACAGAGTGAGATCCACTGGGTTAAAGATCAGGAAAGCCCCCCTTGTGATGAGGCCATATCCAAGCTGGGAAGAGAACCTGTCCACTTGTGTTGAGACGTGAGTAATGACCTACCACATCAGGGTCCCGGTGCCTTACCTACAAGTGCGATCGTTATTGAAATGGAATTTAAGCTAAATTTAGGTACACGGCTAACATTAGCACCCAAACTGGCCATTTGCAAGAAAACCCCATGATTACATGAGCCGGAAATGACGCCAGTGTCTGTGTTTCGTGTGGCTGAGGCTGAGGGAGTTTTTGTTTGGTTTTTGGATACGGGGCGGTATAGACGGCTTTTGACTTATGTAGATCTGAGAGCGAACGCAGGAGGTGAGGGGTTATTAGGCCTTAATTTACGGATGCTTTAATGAGACGCAAAACAGAGTGAAGTGATGAGCTGAGAGTTCTTTGGAGATTCTTGTGGCTGTTAAGTAATGCCAAAGGTAAAGAGCGGCATCGAAGACGAGGGTTAGAACTAGCAAGAAGCAGAGCCTGTGGCATGAGTGGAGTTTATCTTGAGATCCAGAGAGTTAGGAAGGAGGGCTGAGGGAGAGTTTGAGCCACGAGTGACAATGGAGTGTGTGAGCGTCGAATACCGGAGGAGAGAGTGTGAGTAGAGCAGAGGTCAGAGAGATGTAACGACATGAGAGGAGATGAGAGAGAGGGACCTTGGGAGAGACCACCTCGACGCAAGGGGATCGACTCAAAGCTGCTGTTGGAGGGTTGGAGTGAGGGGTATGATCGACCAGGGAAGTTGGGATTTCGACGACGGAATTGCTTACGATGAGTACGTACCGAAACCACCCGAGAAAAGCCGAGAGATGTAGTCGCTTGTGACAGATGAATATGCTCTACACAAATCAGATGCCGAAGAGGAGAAGGAAGGTTGGAGACGAGGTAGAGGTTTTTATAGGTAGAGAATTGGAGAGAGATTTTAGCGCCAGAGACGGAGTTATGTGAGGCAGTGAGGCTGGCGGGTGGGGTGAGAGAGCGGGATCGTGATGTCGAGCACTCCGAGAGGGACTAACAGTCGACCTGTTAAGGTCCATGGTTTCCCAAAGGAAAGAGAAAGGGTAGAGGGGTGAAGTAACGGACTGGAATGCGAGAGATGGAGTGAAGGGGTCTGGACAGCGGGGATTTGGAATTGATTAGGGGTGAGTTGCGAGAGGGATGGGGTGGCGCTGAGATGGCTGAGAGAAGAGAGACTGAGCCGTGCCTGGGGATGACCGCACTGAAGGAGAAAGTGGTTAATTCAAGAACAGAGAATGGCTGAAGAAGAGGAGATGGACGGAGATGACAGAGCGAGTAGAGTTAACAATGGAGAGGGGAGTTAGAGAGGGAGAGTAAGAGAGAGGAGGATTTAGATACAAGTTCACCTTCTAGCGCCGGAGAGGTAGAGTCCGGGAGATAGATTGTTTGGGTGAGGGTGAGGGGCAAGAGGGTGGGGGGGGGGGAGAGAGATGATTGAGAGGAGGAGAGTCTGAGAGAAGTGGAGAGGAGAGATAGGATTGAGGACGAGAGGAGAGAAGAGAGAGAGAGGGAGAAGAGAGTTGGGGAGGAATAAGAGAGGAGGAGATGAAGGGAGAGGGGGAGGGTAGAGGGGTGAGTTGAGGGTGAGAGAGAGAGGGTGAGAGAGAGAGGGTGAGAGAGAGAGAGAGAGAGAGAGAGGGACAGAGAGAGAGGGAGAGAGGGAGAGGGAGAGGGAGAGAGAGAGAGAGAGAGGGAGAGGAAGAGAGAGAAAGAGAGGAAGGGAGAGAGGGAGAGAGAGGGAGAGAGAGGGAGGGAGTATGAGAACAGTATTGCAGTTGGATGTGTAAGACTTGTGCGCCGGACGCTGAGGTCATCCTCTTAAATAGACCGTCTTATTGGGTTGGCTGAGTCCTGTGCTGAAAGGAAGACGTCCACTTTCCGCTCGAGTGTTTACACTGTTCCTCACACGACACAGTGCGGGCACTATCCTCCCTCACACACAGGGCTGGTGGGAACGCAGGCCGGTCCCCGGAGAGGAGATACCCCGGCCAGCTGGAGTTCAGTGACTAATCCTAAACGTTAATTGGAACGGGAAATCTTACTCAGGCCTGCAGAGACCATTCAGATCCCCGCACTCTCAGAGCCACACACTACCACACACTCTATACCACAGTACCTACACTTAGAGCTTAGAGTTATACACTCCACCTAATAAGGAACTGTAGAACAGACTCAGTATATACCACAGTACCTACATTTAGAGCTTAGAGTTATACACTCCACCTAATGAGAGACTGTAGAACAGACTCAGTCTATACCACAGTACCTACATTTAGAGCTTAGAGTTATACACTCCACCTAATGAGGAACTGTAGAACAGACTCAGTATATACCACAGTACCTACATTTAGAGCTTAGAGTTATACACTCCACCTAATGAGAAACTGTAGATCAGACTCAGTCTATACCACAGTACCTACATTTAGAGCTTAGAGTTATACACTCCACCTAATGAGAAACTGTAGAACAGACTCAGTCTATACCACAGTACCTACATTTAGAGCTTAGAGTTATACACTCCACCTAATGAGAAACTGTAGAACAGACTCAGTCTATACCACAGTACCTACATTTAGAGCTTGAGTTATAGCACTCCACCTAATGAGAAACTGTAGAACAGACTCAGTCTATACCACAGTACCTACATTTAGAGCTTAGAGTTATACACTCCACCTAATGAGAGACTGTAGAACAGACTCAGTCTATACCACAGTACCTACATTTAGAGCTTAGAGTTATACACTCCACCTAATGAGAAACTGTAGATCAGACTCAGTCTATACCACAGTACCTACATTTAGAGCTTAGAGTTATACACTCCACCTAATGAGGGACTGTAGAACAGGCTGTGAGAGAAATGAAGTGGTACCTGGGCCGGGGTTTCCTGCGCCGGATGGCTCCTGTGGTTCCTCAGTGTTTGTACACGAGTCCAGGGGATAAAACACTTCCGTGTCTCTGTGGATCTGCAGACATACACGAGGAAAGAAAGACAGACATCAGAGACTTCACCCTTCCTCAAACACCAAGTTAAACACCAGAACAGAAACGTGTGATCACATGGGGCCGTCTATAAACGTGTGATCACATGGGGCCGTCTATAAACGTGTGATCACATGGGGCCCGTCTATAAACGTGTGATCACATGGGGCCCGTCTATAAACGTGTGATCACATGCGGCCCGTCTATAAACGTGTGATCACATGGGGCCCGTGTGAAAACGTGAGCGCACACAGACTACACATGATCTAGAAACCCAGAATCACATGTCGACGGTCCATGTCATTATCCGTGGGCTCTGTAGATCACCTGCCGACTGATTCCCACCTGTGTGGAAACGCCACTCGTGTGTTTCGTTTCCATAAGGAAAGCTCCAGGTACCGCACACGTGATTTAAACACAGGCCAATTATCTGTGTAAGCAACATGCCAGCACTCCTCCTCTCCCTCCGCCAAACTCGGCGTGGTAATCGGTCTCTGCTGGGGTCCCGGTCTGGAATCAGCTCTCGCGTTCGGACCCTCGGGTAAACAGTTTAAGAGCCCTGGGTTGGAGGAATCCGGCTGATTGCTGAGATTGGGCACGGAGCAGACTTTCGGATCCTGTTCCTACAGCCCCAGACCAGAACATCAAAACATGTTGTTCCTCAGCAGAACCCCCCGGATCGCCCCGAGGAGACAGCGGGTGCTTTCTTAACCCAGAACAGTGTTCAGCTCTGCCGGAGAAACATTCCTCTTCTACCGCACGGCGGACGAGCCCGGCTGGAAAACGCACCGCTGAGCAGATTTCTCCGTTACTCCCAGATAGGAGCGGAAACCCTGGAGCTGGTTCCGCGGCTCACCATCTCGGGCTGGATCCACTCTTGGTTCTGATACGCGTGTCAAGGTAGAGAGAACACGAAGTACAGGTCCACTCCCACTGCCCGGACCACCAACCGCCTGAGCTGCCCAGGAGGGACGTGCACGGCACCAGTATCCAAACACACTCAGCTATGTGTGGCATGTCATCATAAGTAAAGAGTAAATATGCAGATCTACAAACTCCGCCCCCTTCCCTGGCACAGTTCCGAGGAGAATTCCCTGTAGACTGGGATTGTATCCACTGCTGGTAGACCCGTATGACCGTACGCTTCCACACACCTGCAGATTCAGCTACTTCCTTCACACTATGGTCTTTGGCCACGCCCACATGCAGTCCCTCCTTTTAGCCAATCATTAACATCTGCCCCTGAGCATTTTCCACACATGGAACGAGACATTCCCTGCACTGTGGCCCCTCTTCCCAATCTATGGATCCCGTCACTCACACCCCGCAGGGGTTTATAGCTCCATCATCCTCGTACAGCGCCACCTGCAGGAGCCTAAAGGTACTACCACCTTAAACCGCAAGCTAGCTCTGCTAGTTACATCGCCCAGCCCTCACTCTTTAGACAGTTCTGTAAGGCCTTCTGCATCCTTCAGTGGTTCTAGATTGCTGGAGTCTTGTACATGGTTCTATAGAGAACCTCTTTAAACTTTTCTATAGTCATAATATCAAGCATGTAACAGAGAACCCTTTCTGGTGCAATACAGAACCACATACACGACACGTACTCCATCAATATGAAGAACCATCTCACCATGCATAGAACCACTTAAGCGTGCAGAACTCTTGAGGAACGGTACTAAGACTCGCAGTACTGACTCCATCCACACCAGTTGGGCTGTTCTGCTCGACACAATAGGCTACTGTACGCACACACCCCGTCCACACACGGAGCTGAGCTGCTGCACCGCCTACTCTCGCTCACGGTGCAGCCAGTTCACAGTCCTGGTTGACAAACAGCAGGAGCTCTATCTGAACACACTTTGGTGGGATGGCGAGCCAGAGAACACGAGCAAGCCCATATGCAGATGCAACAGAGCAGCACAACCATGCCCGAAAGCAAAAGGCAGGAACGGCTGAAACACTGAACCGCGCCAAGCTGCGCTATGCCAACCTCAACGTGACGCCCTCATCTGGACAACTGAACACACACGGCCTCTATTAAATATGAAGCGGTGCTGGATACAGTTGTGCTATCTGTTCTCTTCCCTCGCTCTCTCTGCTTGCATGAACGCCACTTCAGTCGCGCACTGAAGGACCAACTCAAGGCTGAAGGACCAACTCAAGGCTGGCATGAGCAACTCCCAGTCGCAGCCCAATGAAAAGCAGGCATCTCCATTTTTGTCATTTTCACTTTTATGCATCATTTGATCACATGAGCCGCCATTTACACTGTGTGAAAACCTCATGATGAACGGCCCAGCAGAAACGGGCCAAGCCGGCTGGGGAAACCGTCCGGTTCCATTGACTTCCATTGAAATTCCATCAGGTTTTGGCCTCTCCTGTACAGCTGCCATGTTGGAGACATGGTATTTCTCTGGACAGCGTATTTGTGAGTGGCGCTGAGTGTGCAATCAGAGATTTGCCCATTATCTGGAGGTCCATGATGACCTCCTCAGAGCTACGAGGCCTGAAAAGTCTCAGCAGAGTTTATTTTTATAGACGCCGATTAGGCTTGGTGGAGGGGGATGCCCGTGTGGTGCGGTAGCGCAAGTAGGTGGTACGATTCAAGGGCCTGAAATGACTAAGCCCAAATAAATCTTACCTTCATGGACCAACATTCATCTTTCACATGTACTCCCTCTGAATACGACCAATCAGATTCCCAAAGACCCTCCATTCTCTCAGACTGGAGGACCAACAGCGTCCATCATCGCCATCATTCCCCACATCACACCGCCAACACACTGCTAGCATGTGACTCAGACCACCTCCTACACGCGGTGCCCCCCTATACATGCGCCTGTGAGACCACCATTGTTCAGCCTGCTCTGAAAGAGACCACTGTGAGCAGAAAGAGTGGGATAGCCCCCGAGCTAATAAACTAGCCTCGAGCTAACATGCTACTCACAATGGGACTCGAGGTATTGATATATCCCAACTATTTAGCATGCAGGACTTTAGCCCCGCCCATTCACCTGGAGTTAAGAGAGTGTTTCCCCCAACTACTTTATGGCCAGGTACGGGACAGCCAATAAGATGGGAGCTTATTTGCATACATCAGTTTTAGAGTCACGGTAGGAGCCTGCTTAACTGATGCAGCCAGCATCCTGAATCCCCGCGGACCCAGACGGCAGAGCGGCGGATCTCTCTCGCTGTAGAGGGCCGAGACCAGCTGTTGACGATGTCCAGATCGGAGACAGAAGCTCGGGAGCTGTGTGAAAGTGCACAGAGCTAAACAGTGGGGGTATTACCGAGAGCCGGGACAAAGAGCTCATTGAGAACCGACTGATGACAAAAACGCTGAAGCTTCTGGAGAAACAGGCACCCAGACACTGACGCGGTTCTGCTGCATTCACTTCATTACAATGGCATTACCGCCACCAGCACTCCTACCAGACAAGCGGGCATGTGTGTGCTCGGAAGCATCGCCCAGACAGCGGTCAGTGACGGTCAGAATTAAAAACATACTGAATGTCAGCAGTACTGCCTTTAGCTGCACACGCTGGAGAACCTTAACGTGACCTACAGGCCGACCATATCCCTTACCGTGTACGCTGTAGCTTTACGGTGAACCCTGACAGTCCAACTCGGCAGAGTGCGACTCCGGAAAATACAGAAACGTACAGAGACTTTTATTTTGTTTATAAACAACTGAACTTGGATATTGGGAGTTCATGGAGTGGTTTGGTGGTGTTTGGTGTGGTTTGGTAGATCTTGGTGGAGTTTGGCAGGTTTTGGTCGGTAGATTTTGGTGCAGTTGGGTAGTGTTTGGTCTGGTTTGGTAGATTTTGATGCGGATTGGAGGCCTGTGTTGTGGTTTGGTAACTCTTGCAGTGGTTTGGTAGCTCTAGCTGTGGCTAAGTAGTTTTTGGTTTGAAGGCTCTTGTGATTTGGTGGTTTTTGTTCCAGTCTGGTAGTTCTTGTGGTTTGGTAGCTCTTGCTGCGGGTTGATAGTTTTTGGTATGGTTTGGTAACTCTTGGACTGGTTTGGTAGAGTTTGTTATGGTTAGGTAACTCTTGGACTGGTTTGCTAGAGTTTGGTATGGTTAGGTAACTCTTGGACTGGTTTGGTAGAGTTTGGTATGGTTAGGTAACTCTTGGACTGGTTTGGTAGGGTTTGGTATGGTTTGGTAACTCTTGGACTGGTTTGGTAGAGTTTGGTATGGTTTGGTAACTCTTGGACTGGTTTGGTAGAGTTTGGTATGGTTTGGTTACTCTTGGACTGGTTTGGTAGAGTTTGGTATGGTTAGGTAACTCTTGGACTGGTTTGGTAGAGTTTGGTATGGTTAGGTAACTCTTGGACTGGTTTGGTAGAGTTTGGTATGGTTAGGTAGCTCTTGGACTGGTTTGGTAGAGTTTGGTATGGTTAGGTAGCTCTTGGTGTGGTTTGGTAGTTTTTGGTGCAGTTTGGTAGTTCTTGTGGTTTGGTAACTCTTGGACTGGTTTGGTAGAGTTTGGTACGGTTATGTAGCTCCTATGGTGGTTGGGCAGCTCCTGCTGAGGCTGGGTAGATTTTGGTTTGGCTTGCCAGATCTTGGTACGGTGAGGTGGGGATGTTTAAGGAGGGAAGGAGTCCTGTGCATGGGAGGCCTCTGCTCAGTGTTATCATGTAAGAACGTCTGAAGCCAGACAACATACCAGCGCTGATACGCTGTTGACGGCATGTTTACTGCCATTAAAACCATCCAGCCTGACAGACTATCGCCAAATACCGACACTACCAGTCAACACTATCACTCAGCGCAGGAGCCTCTTACACAGAGCACCATATAATTACTCCGGTGAGCGGTAAGAGTTCTCTGGACCGTCTGGGATTTGGAGCGAGTGCGTTTGTGTACGTGGAGGAGAAAAGTACTGCTGTGTGTGTAGGCAGTATAGCGCCCGTGCCTCAGGCTGATTCTCTGATGAACTGAGGGATTAATAAAGAGAGTCAGCTAAAGGGCATGGAAGCTGTAATACAGTTAAAGAGCCGGCCCAATAATTCATAACCTGATATTATATTTAGTGTGGAGTCTTGTGTGTCTGTAACGGCTGCTCTGACTGTATTAATAGACAAGCCAAGGGGGTCTCTGACTTTAGCACAGGACTGTACATTCGTACACATACACATTACAACAGCCTGATATTCTCAGCATACAGAGTTCTCTCCTCTGGGATCTAACGCACTCTTTAAAAACAGGAAATGTATTGACCTTTAACCCCTGACCTTCACCAAAACCCCCTCAACCCTGGGAAATCAGACCCACAGCAACGGGGCAGTAATAACAACCAGCAATAACACTCACCCACTGAACACTAGTACAGACTGACAGCAGTCAAATCAAACCCTCTTTCATCTGTATTCACCTGTTTACCTGTGAACAGGTCGGAAAAGTCTGACAGTCTGGCATGACAAAATCAGAAACAAGCAGAATGTCATGGCACATATCGTTTATCATGGAAGTATAACCTTGTGTTTAAGGTGGTAGTAACTTCAGGCTCCTGCAGGTGGCGCTGCATTAGGACGATGGGGCTATAAATCCCTGTGGGGTGTGAGTGACGGGATCCATAGATTGGGAGGAGGTGCTACAGTGCAGGGAATGTCTCGTTCCATGTGTGGAAAATGGCTCCAGAGCAGATGTTAATGATTGGCTAAAAGGAGGGACTGCATGTGGGCGTGGCCAAAGACCATAGTGTGAAGGAAGTAGCTGAATCTGCAGGTGTGTGGAAGCGTACGGTCATACGGGTCTACCAGCAGTGGATACAATCCCAGCCTACAGGGAATTCTCCTCGGAACTGTGCCAGGGAAGGCGTCCACCACATCTGGACCACCTGACCAGTTCTCTGATGTTGGAGTGTCTGAACACTGATGTGGCTACATCCAGAACCTTGTCCAGTAGATGCCCAATCACAGGTGACTCTGGAGCTAACAGGAAGTCTCATACAGCTTGCAGAACCTCTAATAGTCTTGGTGATGTGGGTTCTGACTCTTAAGGACATTAGCCAAGCTAATCCCACCAGCAGCAGATTCAATACCTCTATTTTGGTTCCCGGATTTAGTGCACGTTTCCACCAAACGATGTTCAGTAAGTGCCAACCAGCTTCTCAATAACACCGCCAGGCGTGAAGTTAATTACAGCGAGCCACTGTTCAAAGCCACAGCAGCCAGACTTGCTGTGTTTCCTGAAGGACCCCTGAGGGGGGGCTCAAATAGGCCCCCTTTCTTTTCCGCCCTCAAGCTGCACTAATAAACTGGACGAGCACCTGCAAACCTGCCATCAAACACACTCCAGACCCCTCCGACAGGCACACCCGACGGAGAACATACGGAGGCTGATCCAGTCTGACTGAAGATCTGCTACTTAGTTAATAGTCGCTGGCTAACCTGTGGATCAGGAGGATCACGGGCACCTCCTGGGGCAGTATCAGGGGCATCACCAGGGGGCACACTCGACTCTGGGTGGACACTAGTTTTAAAGTGTACCCATGTAAATGTCCTGCAGCTAGTGGCACGGTGTTTACTGCCTGCAACTAAATCTGCATGCAGCTCAGCAGTCAGACAAGGTAATTCCTAACAGGAAGTCACATGCCGTACTGACCGATCTGTGAGAGACTTGATACGTGAGTTGTTAGCCAGTTAGAAAGCGCAAATCCATTCACTGACTACACACACACGCGCCCGCACACACACACACATCATCTATCACCTACAAGACGAAGAGTACTTTCATTTAGTCCAGCATGTAGTCGTGTTGAACACTGCCTGTGCTCTGTTTCTGCACACCGGCATAATGAGAACAAGGAAAGAAATCAGAGTAAGGGTCTACATGCACCGAGACACCTGGTTACTGAGCCAACGTCCAGGTCCTAATCTGACCTCCAGGCCTGAAACTGATCCAGGATAAAAGAGTATACTGTTTTCACTTATATAAGATAATCCTTTATCGATCCAATAAAGGGGAAATTATAAATAATATAATAAGATAACTGCTAATCTGATCATGACTGCACTATTAGGTGCATGTAACCACTGATTACTGCGTGCACCTCTTTCCTCCATTACATCATCATCAGCTCACATACCTCTGATACGCGGTTTCACACGATGAGCTATCAGCGCTGAGACTGCCTATTACATAAAACGTGCTTCACCAAGTAGCGGCCGAGGTTCAAGCGACCTGCTGGACCGTATGTTGCCATTTTGTGTTTTTCTGAACTCCACCAGTCAGAAGTCTGGACACACCCCTCTAAATGGGTGTAGTTGGTGAACTGAGTCTGAACCAGTCCATATCCTGATCCACCACATCTACTCCTGATGTACACAGTACGGTACTCCTCCATATCTCCACCTCTAATATATATTTAGTGGTGTAAAAACTTTGATCTCTTTTTCTGCACAGTGTAAAAGCTCTAGTTCTCCTTTCAGGTTAGTGAATATTCATGATGGACCGACCAATAGAATCGCTCCAAACCTGCTTAGTAATAAACCTTGTTCTATCAGCTCCACTGCAGGGTAAGGAAGCGGCTCCATCCTCCTGTACAGCTCCACTCTGGAGGGGTTTAAGGTGGACTGGATAATTCCATGAGATGGTTTAAGGTGGACTGGATAATTCCACTCTGGAGGGGTTTAAGGTGGACTGGATAATTCCACTCTGGAGGGGTTTAAGGTGGACTGGATAATTCCATTCTGGAGGGGTTTAAGGTGGACTGGATAATTCCATTCTGGAGGGGTTTAAGGTGGACTGGATAATTCCATTCTGGAGGGGTTTAAGGTGGACTGGATAATTCCATGAGGGCTAGTTTACAGTTGGATGTCTTCACTTTTATTCTACAGTACAGCTTTAAGATACACACAGAAGGAGGACCTGCTAGGAGGAGACGTCTATAAACGTTTGACTGGTCCTGTAGGTCTCAAGTTAAGAACAGCGCATCACGCTCGTCCTAAAACTACTGCAGCGCATCGAAAACACCGCAGCTCACAGAGAACTCCACTACCACACGCTGATCCATTTTACGGAACACCATGAAATTGGAAACTCGGTGACTGATCACCTGAACAGATGTAAGTGTTAATGGTAGGCACTGGCCTGTGTGAATGACGACGAAGTTCTCAGTTCTCTCTCCTCGGGTTGGTGTAAGTGATGGTGTGAGTGTATGTTCTCTCTAAGCTGATGCCGTTTGATAGCCAAGAAAGATTATTTCATACTTCACCGTATTTAACTGTAGTTAAGAGCTGAAGTCTGCTGCCAAGCTGCGGGATAAAAATCAGACCTAAAGCAGGACACAACAAACCCCAAACCACTCAACACTTAACCCTTAACATGAGCAGTCGCAGCCAGCACCACTAAAATCAAACCTCCAGTTCCAACAACTGGAGAATCTGTGCATACTCTCAGTATGGCGTCGGGCCGCCGTGTTCGCTAACCCAACACGCCAGACGTCTCGGTATGGAGCTGTAGAGGTTCCTGATGGTGTCCTGTGATAATCCATCCCATGCAGCTTGAACATCCTCACACAGTTCCTGCAGATGGTGCGGTAGGGGTGGAGGTGGAGGGACACCAGGCCTTCTGGACGTGTGATAACAGACCGTCCATCTCGGTGCTGACCACGCTGCCTCCACCCATGGATTCGTTGGGCGTCTCCACCAAGACTAAAGCGGGACTCATCACTGAAGATGACCCGCTGCCATTCTGAGTCACTCCATGACAGTCTGGTACGACACCACTGCAGTCTTTGGTGACGGTGACGTGGTGTTAAGGACAGGCGTGGTAACGGTCTGTGTGCATGTAGTCCTGCGTGGTGCAGCCGTCTGCCGATGGTGCTGCACTAACAGGAGGACCCATGGAGGACACCACTGCTCAGGGTCAGTCAGGTACAGAGGTAAGACCCGTCAGAGTGAGGTCCAGCTAATCTTTAGATGATCGTACTGATTCTGAACGCTGGCGGTCCGGTGGGTTCCTGGGGGAGTCATCTTCTGCTCTCAAACTCAGTTTAAGATCTCAGCAGTCCTCCATCTGTCTGACCTTCTCCAGCCTTCCACATCTGGGCTGCTTACTCTTCCCATCCTCTAACCTCCTTTGATGATCAAGCATTTTCCAGACCTGGTCTGCACCTCTGGAATTCTCTCCCTTCCAGAATTCCACAGTTTAACTCCGTCCTTGTTATTAAACCCAACCTGGACACACATCTACCTTCTCTCGCACAACGTCTTCCCCGTCTGGAACCCATTACAGCTCCTGTCATTTCTTCCTCTGCTGTGTTTGTCTCTCAGTCACTGGTTATGTCATCTGAACTGTAATCTGCAAATCAGTGTGCAGTTACTAACCATAGAGCCCAAACAGAACACAGAGCGGCCTGTCAAAACAACGACATGGCAGAACCACAAACACACACCTGACGCATCACACTTACACGCTACACTTACTAACACATTACACTTACTGAGTTACTGTACACCAACACACTACTTACAGTACACTAACACATTACACTTACTGAGTTACCATACACCAACACTACTTACAGCACACTAACACACTACACTTACTGAGTTACCGTACACCGACACGCTACTTACAGTACACTAACACATTACACTTACTGAGTTACTGAACACCAACACACTACTTACAGCACACAACTTACACTTACACTGTACACACACTAATTACATTACACTTACACTTACTGAGTTACTGTACACCGACACGCTACTTACAGCACACTAACACATTACACTTACTGAGTTTACTGTAACACCAACAAGCGCTACTTACAGCCGACACACTAACACATTACACTTACTGACTGTTACTGTACACACGACACTTACAGGACTACTTACAGCACACACTAACACGATTACACTTACTGAGTTTACTGTACACCGACACTTACTACTTACAGCACACTAACTCACATTGACACTTAGTTATGGTACTGAGTTACTGTACACCGACACGCTACTTACTGTACCAGCACACTAACACATTACACTTACTGAGTTACTGAACACCAACACGCTACTTACAGCACACTAAACACATTACACTTACTGAGTTACTGTACCGTTACACCGTTACTGTACACGCTACTTACAGCACACTAACACATTACACTTACTGAGTTACTGAACACCAACACGCACACGCTACTTACAGCACACTAACACATTACGTTACTTACTGAGTTACTGTACACCAACACGCTACTTACACACTGCACCGCTACTACACACAGTTACACTTACTGAGTTACTGTACACCAACACGCTACTTACAGCACACTAACACATTACACTTACTGAGTTACTGTACACCAACACGCTACTTACAGCACACTAACACATTACACTTACTGAGTTACTGTACACCGACACACTACTTACAGCACACTAACACATTACACTTACTGAGTTACTGAACATCGACACACTACTTACAGCACACTAACACATTACACTTACTGAGTTACTGAACATCGACACGCTACTTACAGTACACTAACGCATTACACTTACTGAGTTACCGTACACCAACACGCTACTTACAGCACACTAACGCTGACCCGCTGCCAGGTGGTGTCTCCAGACGTGTAAGTGTTAAACGTGTGTGGTATGGTTTCCAAGCCCTGAGAGAAACAGAACCTCACTCCACATCCAGCTCACTCCACCCAGCATGAGCCACACACTCCTCTGGCACTCAGTGGCTCTAATCAGGCCTGCATTCCCTCCACACACGCACGCACACACTTTCCACACTCGGACTCCGATCACTCGTTCCACTCCTCCAGAACATCAGAACAGGAAACCCTCCACCGTAACAACCACAGCCCAACAGACGCACAGTCAGCGACCACAACACAAACCCTGAACATCACCACCACTGAACCATCGTACACAGAACCCACTCCGGATCGCTCCGGTTACTGAACAACGGGAAAAACAAACAGGGCATTAAAGGGCATGCTTCAACCAAACAGCCGGCGCAGAGGGGGACCGTCCAACATCACCACGAGACGCATCTGGAGCGCCTTCCTGCTGACTCCATCAGAAGCATGTTCCCCTGCCCCCAGAGAGGAACGTGTGGAGGTTCTGGTTCTGGAAACGGACCCTGCGCTGCAGCTTACAGTCAGACATCAGGTTCCCCTGTACCCCATCTGACATCACCGTATGAGGCATCTCCTCCTCGGACCCAGCCCGTAACCCCCGTACCTTCAGCAGGAGCACGTCTGCAGTCCGGTCCGTTTTGGACCACAGCGTGTATCGGCGCCGGTGCCTTTCGTACATCTCTCCTCGGAATGAACAGCGGAGTTACAGCGGCGCTGGAGCCCAACATGAAGCCGGAGAAACGCTCAGGGAAAACACAGAGGCAGACTGAACACAGCCGAGCCCAACACCAGCCTCACTCACTCTCTCTCTCCCAGCCCACCCCTGCTCTCCCGACCAAGTCCTCCCCTCCTCTCTCTCTCCTCAAGTCTTCCCCTCCTCTCTCTCTCCTCAAGTCTTCCCCTCCTCTCTCTCTCTTCCTCTCCAAGTCCTCCCCTCCTCTCTCTCTCTCCTCAAATCTTCCCCTCCTCTCTCTCTCCTCAAGTCTTCCCCTCCTCTCTTTCTTCCTCTCCAAGTCCTCCCCTCCTCTCTCTCTCCTCAAGTCCTCCCCTCCTCTCTCTCTCTCTCCTCAAATCTTCCTCTCCTCTCTCTCTCTCCTCAAGTCTTCCCCTCCTCTCTCTCTCCTCAAGTCCTCCCCTTCTCTCTCTCTCCTCAAGTCCTCCCCTCCTCTCTCTCTCCTCAAGTCTTCCCCTCCTCTCACTCTCTCTCTCTTCCTCTCCAAGTCCTCCCCTCCTCTCTCTCTTCTCAAGTCTTCCCCTCCTCTCTCCCTCTCTTCCTCTCCAAGTCCTCCCCTCCTCTCTTTCTCTCCTCAAGTCCTCCCCTCCTCTCTCTCTCCTCAAGTCTTCCCCTCCTCTCACTCTCTCTCTCTCTTCCTCTCCAAGTCCTCCCCTCCTCTCTTTCTCTCCTCAAGTCCTCCCCTCCTCTCTCTCTCCTCAAGTCTTCCCCTCCTCTCACTCTCTCTCTCTCTTCCTCTCCAAGTCCTCCCCTCCTCTCTCTCTTCTGAAGTCTTCCCCTCCTCTCTCTCTCTCTTCCTCTCCCTCTCTCCTCAAGTCTTCCCCTCCTCTCTCCCTCTCTCTCCTCAAGTCCTCCCCTCCTCTCTCTCTCTCCTTAAGTCTTTCCCTCTTCTCCCCTGTGTGTTTCTCCCTTTCTATCTCCCCAATTCTTCTCCTCCTCCCAGTCTTCTTCTCCTCCTCTTTCCTGTTTTCTCTCTCTCTCTCTCTCTCTCTCTCTCTCTCTCTCTCTCTCTCTCAATCTTCTCCTTCTGTTTCTTCATCTCCTGAAATCTTCTCCTCCTCTTTCCTCTGTTTTTATCTCTCAATCTTTTCCTCCTCTTGTTTGTCTCTCCTTCTCTTCCCAAATAGTTTCCTCTTTTTTCTTGTTTCTCTCTCTCTCTCTCTTTCTCTCTTTCTCTCTGTTTTCAACCCACATCTTCCCTCTTCTTTCCCATTCCCCTCTTTCTCTCTCTCGCCTGCCATTTCTCTCTCTCTGCCTCAATCCCTCTTTCTCTGCCTCTCCTCTTCTTCTGCGCTCCTTGTTTTCCCCCGCTCCAGCACTCACCCTCTTCTTCTTGGGTTTAACTCTTTCATACAGGGCTGCAGCTGTGGGTAAACAGGTCACCTGAGCACAGCCCATACACAAAACCACCCGTTTACCTGTGACCAGTTCTCTCCACCTATTCAGCCTACAGCTCTTTAGCTCCGCCCACCCAGGCTGTAGCTAGAAGGTGTGCTCCAGTTCGGTCTGGAGAGTTTGAGTCACTGCCTGAGCTGAACACAGCGGGACCCTCGTGTGGTTTCAGTGATAATTAGATTTTCTAGAACACAGTGACCCCTCGTATTAAACATGCCCGCCCCTCCCGTCTCTCCGGGAAACACTTATGGGCCAAATCAATCACGGCTAGCACATCATTCGCTGGTCCACATGACGAACTCGCATTGTTACTCTGGGGACCGAAATAAAAACCTGCAGACGGAAAAATAAACCAGACAGGACAAAATATTCCAGCAGCAGTAACACTAACCAATCAGCTCTCAGCAGCAGTAACGCCAACCAATCAGCTCTCAGCAGCAGTAACGCTAACCAATCAGCTCTCAGCAGCAGTAACGCTAACCAATCAGCTCTCAGCAGCAGTAACGCTAACCAATCAGCTCTCAGCAGCAGTAACGCCGACCAAATCAGCTCTCAGCAGCAGTAATGCCAACCAATCAGCCCTCAGTAGCAGTAACACTAACCAATCAGCTCTCAGCAGCAGTAATGCCAACCAATCAGCTCTCAGCAGCAGTAATGCCAACCAATCAGCTCTCAGCAACGGTAACGCCAAACAATCAGCCCTCAGCAGCAGTAACACTAACCAATCAGCTCTCAGTAGCAGTAATGCCAACCAATCAGCTCTCAGCAGCAGTAATGCCAACCAATCAGCTCTCAGCAACGGTAACGCCAAACAATCAGCTCTCAGCAGCAGTAACACTAACCAATCAGCCCTCAGCAGCAGTAACACTAACCAATCAGCCCTCAGCAGCAGTAATGCCAACCAATCAGCCCTCAGCAGCAGTAATGCCAACCAATCAGCCCTCAGCAGCAGTAACGCCAAC
>JAMWET010000171.1:100000-105000 GCA_024036415.1 Prochilodus magdalenae | reverse complement strand
TCCCTCTCTCTATTCTCTCTCTGCTTACAGCATACCTCACTCTCTCTTACAATGCAGCCAAAGAAAAGGAGATGAGGTCATGTTTCCTCTCCTTCCAGCTAACAAAGGATTATTTGCACAACGTCTTTATCACCAGCATTACCAGAACCAGATATGAGCATTATTCAGCACTTTTAAATGGAACAACAGAAGTCATATCGCCCCCTACGCTTCCTGTAGTGTATTACAGTCTGTCAGAATGAGTGTGTAGGTTGTATCGCCCCCTACACTTCCTGTAGTGTATTACAGTCTGTCTGAATGACCATGTGGGTCGTATCGCCCCCTACGCTTCCTGTAGTGTATTACAGTCTGTCAGAATGACCATGTGGGTCGTATCGCCCCCTACCTTTGCTGTAGTGTATTACAGTCTGTCAGAATGACCATGTGGGTCGTATCGCCCCCTACACTTCCTGTAGTGTATTACAGTCTGTCAGAATGAGTGTGTGGGTCGTATCGCCCCCTACACTTCCTGTAGTGTATTACAGTCTGTCTGAATGACCATGTGAGTCGTATCGCCCCCTACCTTTGCTGTAGTGTATTACAGTCTGTCAGAATGACCATGTGGGTCGTATCGCCCCCTACACTTCCTGTAGTGTATTACAGTCTGTCAGAATGAGTGTGTGGGTCAGCCCCCTAACTTCCTGTAGTGTATTACAGTCTGTCAGAATGAGCGTGTGGGTCGTATCGCCCCCTAGTGAATTACAGTCTGTCAGAATGACCATGTGGGTCATATCGCCCCCTACACTTCCTGTAGTGTATTACAGTCTGTCAGAATGACCATGTGGGTCATATCGCCCCCTACACTTCCTGTAGTGTATTACAGTCTGTCAGAATGACCATGTGGGTCATATCGCCCCCTACACTTCCTGTAGTGTATTACAGTCTGTCAGAATGACCATGTGGGTCATATCGCCCCCTACACTTCCTGTAGTGTATTACAGTCTGTCAGAATGACCATGTGCGTCATATCGCCCCCTACATGGCCCTTATATGCTTACTAATGCAAACAAGGTACATGTTCCCATAACCAGGAGAGTGACCCCACGAGGGCCAGGGTCAGCACTTGGCGTCCAAAACTGCGTCACATGTCTGTAAAGCCTCCCCCGAGGCCAGTGAGGGACAGGAGAGTGATGGCAAAGGAGCACAGAGTGACCATCACTCAGTTCCGTCTCACACTGAAGCGAGTTGACTAAAGGCAAACCCAGCATGAGTCAGACGGGCAGGTCCGGCAGACGCAGATTACAGAGGTAAAGCCAAACACACACTCACCTCAGTCTGATCCATGTCTGTTAACGATGCCTGAACATCGGCTGAGCCACTGTGGTCATCTATTAGAGAGAGAGAGAGAGAGAGAGAGAGAGAGAGAGAGAGAGAGAGAGAGAGAGAGAGAGAGAGAGAGAGAGAGAGAGAGAGAGAGAGAGAGAGAGAGAGAGAGAGAGAGAGAGAGAGAGAGGACAGAGGACATGTATTAGGTGCAGTTACGGCAGGTGATAAAATCAAGTCAACCCGCAGCTCACTGGAAATAAAGGGAAGCCTGTTCAGACAGAGGTAACCGAGTATGAACATCCACCATCCTTCATGTTTCTGCTGCCGCTGATTTTACAGGACATCCCGTATGTCATTAACCACAGAATTAATTACTGTAGATTAGTAAGGACAACACTGACACAACAGCCGCTGGCACACAGTTACAATCTGACCACACAGCTGGATGAAGAGAAGCCCTGTTCACCGGTATTGGGACGTGGAACAGGGTGCGGAGCTCCACCTATAATCCCCCCATACCCTCCCACAGTAACACACGCCGCCCAGCGTTAGTTCTACACTCCCCGACACGGCTTACTGACGTGATCCACTGATTTATATCTAGGGCCGTGGCGATAACCACACCACCACAGTACTGCGGTCATGTGATGCCTACTCTAGTGTGGAGGGTGGATGTGGAGGTGGATGCAGCATCACTAACCATCAAAAGTCATGACTGAAGTCCCGACAGCGTGCGGCACTGTGTGACAACAGGGCTCACCGAACACTAGTACTTCACTGGTACAGACTAAGATTAAAGTGTGCTGGCTACACTGATGGCTATGGCTGAAAGGTGTTCAGTCCACCGAGAGCCACACCGACAGCCAGTGTGTGCGGTTCATTATATTAAACTAAACTACCGCTGTGAGACTCTGTGTTGGGCTTAAGGCCCTGTTGTGGTGTTCAGTTTGATCTGTCCATATACCTGTGTGGGGCAACAGAAACTACCACCGCCATGTTTCTTCTAGCTAGAAGGGGAACCCACACACTCCAACAGTAATGGCAGCTTGTAGAGTTTCCCCTCCCACCTAACTAGTGCCGCAGTTATAGTAACGCCTCAGATGGCAGAACGTAACCACAGCACCATTTAAGGTGGAACTGGAAAACCGGAACAGGAAGCTGGTGTAGGTGCTTATTGGAAACTGTTTCCAGCATTAAAACAGCTGTAAGGCTTAAATTAGTGTCTGAACTCCATTAAAATGGAACCGCAATCGTACGTTTGACGCTCTGAGATACTACGCTGTGATTAAAACAAGCTACAGAGACAACGTGACTCCTAACAACCACCTGGGAGACTGAGGGGACCCACCAACACTGTGCCCCATCACAAACAGCGCTTACATTTACGGTACATGGAGGGAGGGATTAACTATTCGATACCAAGCTCCACTCCAGATCTGAGAACCTCCACAGGTGTTCCTCTCCATCCCTCTTACACTATGGAGGTCTGAAAGGAGGTGTAGCTGTTTGAGAAGAAAAGGAGAACCACACATCTAACAAAGAAGCTCCTGGTGTTTTTAGAACAATGAACTGACCACACCAGAACCTCAACACCACTGAATGGGTTATCTGGATGGAGAGAGGATGGAGAAACAGCTAAACCAGCTTCTAAGACTGAACCTGGGAGGCGTGTCTCCGTTAGAACCTGAGAGCGAGTTTCCTGAGAAGAGTGGAACTTCAGCTCCCACATCTTTAACAAGATCCTGGACAACTTTAATCCTGCAGAGAGGAGCAGCTCCACCTTTATTAGCACCGCCACCCCAACAGCAGCCTGTAAGTAGCAGCCATGCTGTGTGATTGTATCCGTGTGTGGCGGTTGGAGCAGATCATCTTAAACTGAGAGCTCCATAGTGAGGATCAACTTTAATCTACTGTGTGTTGGTGTCCAGATGGAGCCAGTAGCTAGCACAGGGAACGTTAGCGACTAGCATTAGCTCCAAGTAGCTAGCATAGCTAACTAAATTGTATGAGGGCGGAGCTTATTTACACAGAGGCTCATTTTATTTAGTCTGTTTCCACATGGTGCTTCTGAGTGACCAGTCATCGCTCGACACCGGCAGAGGCTGCCACCGCCATGTTTCTAAAGTAGCCCAGAATGGACAAACCACACACTGGCTTACTTCCACACACACCAAACCATTCCAGACGACTTGGTTTACATCTTAGCTGCTTATTCAATTAAAATTTTTTAAAATTCCCATTAAGTATATAACGTAACGAGCTGATTCGCCATATTCCTTAAGATCCTATCCTGAGAACAAAGCCCAGAGCTTGAACCCCTTTGGAGCTTTACACGCCATTCACTTCATACGCAGCTCCTGACCTGAAGCTACAGGTCTAAAACCAGCCTAGACCCTTTATTATCCAGAGCACACGCCGCACAAGCAGAGCTCCTCCTCTCCCTGTTGAACACACAGTGAGGTAATGCGGCAGATTTCCTGTTTCTGCCTGCTGGTTCCTCTCAGCTCGAGTTTCGACTCGTATCTCGGGGAGTTCTAAACCCGCCGTGCTCCCTCTGTCAGCAGGTCTGTTTATCGAGCCCGGCGCAGAGCTGAACGCCAGACCCGCCTGCACTGCGTGATTCATTAACTCACAGACTCGCTACTGAACAATCAGCACCAACAATGCACTTCAAATACCACCAAAGTGACACACACTGAGTAACCCACACCTAACCGCACACACCCTGGCACTAACGGAACCCGGGGAAGGTTCACTGCAGGACATTTTACTCCATACTGTTTATATATACGAGCCAAACGAACATGTGCCTGTAGTTACCGCACTGGAGCTACGAGGCTAAGGTAGCTAAGGAAGCATATACAATCATGTCGCTAAGGAAGTTTATATCATCACACAGGAAAAACGAAACCCCAGACAATCACAATTCAGTCACTAAGATGCTGCTACTGCTTTTAGCTGGCCATGTTTATAGACAACAGCGAGTCTGGAACCACATAATCAATGGGGAGCACTTAAAGGAGCGGTGTGTAACCCCTAGTGGTGAGGTTGTGTATTGCAACCGACTGATTTCATTTATCTTCATATTTGTCTCTTCACTGACGTAAGGATTCACCTTCCGTTCGTCAACATTTGGGTTCTCAAACTTCTTACAACACATACCCGTGTTCTAGCTACTTATTCTACCTATTGAGTGGTTCTAGCACGTGCATATCATTAGCACATCATATTATCTCAGTGCCTTAAATGCTTTAATTAGATATTAACGTTAACTGAGTTCAGATGCTGATTTAGACCTTTTCATGCTGGATAATTTTTTTTTCGGATAAGCTCCTTCACCAGCTTCCTCTTCCAGTTCCTGTGGTTACATTCTGCCAACTGGGGCCTTATAATAACTGCTGCACCATTTAAGGTGGGGGGTGGATTATAGCTACTGTAGAAGCATGGCGGTGGTCTCCGTTGGAAAACGACATATGTAGATATGTAGGCTGACCAGAACAGCGATCCGTAGTTACAGGTGACGATACACTAATACAAACATGGGCAGTAGAGCCCCTGCTAAAACTTACATACTGCTCCTTTAATGCTGCACCACGTCAGATCTGTTTAATAATCAATAAGGATAAATATGATCGGCCTGAAAAGCCTGAAACAAGCATCACATTTTTCACAGCACGCCGTATGTCCTTACGCAC
>JAMWET010000171.1:57500-95000 GCA_024036415.1 Prochilodus magdalenae | reverse complement strand
AGAACTATCAGTCCCTGCCTGGGCGCGGCAGCGTTCCTGTGAGTGCCAACCACATCCGAGCTCAGGCTCTTGTGGAGTGACAGCGTCCACACTGAACCACAATGCCCTATGAGTAGCCTTATACTGACATCCTTGCTGGTCGGCACGCGTAGGTCACCTTTTGAATCGGAGTGGCAAGCGTCTCTGATGGTCTCCCATCCGGCAGCGTCACGTGTGCGCACCCACTGCTACTGAAGGACTAAGTAGGATGACCAACAACTGCCACCTAGTGCATCCCAAGATCATTTTTACAGCAAGATGCTAGCTATCGTCTTTTTGACTGTCCACTCTACCAAGGCTGGCAGCAGCAAAAGGTTAGGAGTAGTCTCTAATATCAACGAATTCGTTCACGACGAACCAGTGAGATGACCGACCAACACAGGCTGATCTGTCAACACTCCCACAGCAGCACCTGGCACTCGGTTAGATGTCTCGCATCATGTATACACACGCTACCCTAAACACCAAGCAACCAAAACCCACATAAACTAACACACAAACCACATAAAAACATCATAATTTAAGTGAGACCCCTTTTTGAGAACCCTTATGTCGGTCAAAAATCTTAGCAGCCTAAGCCACATATATCGACACCACCACATGCAAAGAAAATATATAAAAGAACGCCTATCGTAGACCACTTTTGAGTCGTACACGATGTACTTGCCTTTATGATGATGACTCTTAAGACCCGCTGCATAAGGATAATTTCCATCGTACATCGCTGCCTGAGCCAGTAACGAAAGCAACTGAGGATGAATCGCGCAACAAGCAGCTCCGTATCCACCTAGTTATGGTGCCTTCCCTGACAGGCCTTCCTCAGTGAATTTATCGTACGAACTGCTCTATTTTACACGACTACTTAGTTAGAGAATATCTCATGCAACTGTGCAAATATGTCACAGACTAAGTGACAATCTTTCACTCATATGTAAACTAAGTTATTCAGCCAGCTGCACAACAATAACTAGCAAATCAACTCACCTTTACCACGCTAAGTTCGCTGCCGTGTAGATCTCACGGACCATTACTTGAGTCTAGTAGCCCTTTACACCTCCGTCCACACACTCTTCACAACTTTATACCTCAGCGCTAGTCTGATGGCAGGCACAGGACCTAATGGCAGTACAAACCATGTTACGTACCTTTCCAGAGGACAGGGAACGAACAGCGACGTCGTTCCAACACGACAAGTACCCAGTCACATGTACTCCCCCTATCGCACACCTTATCACACCAGGAGCTGTTCTCCACAGGCTGATGTGTGAGAGGCACTGACATTGCGTTCACTTAGAAGGCCGGGGTTGTGCCTTCCAACAGCAAAGTCCACAGTGACGACAACTCACCACTGACCTAACTGAAGCAGCAGAATCTGCACACACAGCACAAGCTAGGTACCCATGCCGGGTACGACTTCAGCACCAGACCACGGTGCTACAATAGACCCCCTCAGAACTTAACACTGAGCGGCCAGCGAGGACCACCCCCCACCCGCTATAAAGACCCCCCCCCCACCCCCACATAAGCACCCAACCCCACCCCCCCCAAAATAAAAAAACAGACACCCCCCCCACCCCACCAAAGGCACATGCTGTCTTTACACCTGGACGTAGGATCGCATGGAGGTGTCGAAGGTCCATCCGAAGCCATATATCAGATCCTGACGTTATCCTCAGTATTCGGATCATGTCACACGCCTCCTTTAGTAGGTCCTCGGTCAGACTCACGCAGATTTTAGTCTGAGCAAACGGCTTTCACAAATCGCCAGCATGGTGGAAATGTAAGATCCCCGACGGACTACACGAGCGCTACCTCCTTCGGGCCTTTGCGAAGTAGGTTCCGTAGAGCTGATTTTTTTTTTTTTGGAAGCGAGGAACGCTAACCGCGAGTCGACTTGATCTCTTCACCAGGTCGTCAATGACTCAGTTGGTTTTCATATGTTGAGCCTAAGCACAGAGTACGCTCCTGATGCATAGTACTCTCGGCTAGAAGCCGATCATCGAAGCGACGCGGCCATTTGGTAGAACCACAGTATGCATGCGGGGGAGGGTCTCCCTAGCATCCAGCCGGACATGCGCCTGAACTGGAGACCGAACGCTATCATGTCAACCATGTTGATGTACTCTTCATGATCCTAGCCCCTGCTGGAGAGACGCGTGATGTTTCTAATCACCAGACCCGGATTGCTGCGAAGGTGACGATACTCTCTACACCAACCTCAGACCATGAGCAGCGAGATACAGTCTCCACCCTTCTCATGTTTGACTGTTTTACATATCAACTCCGACCTC
The DNA here is from genome assembly GCA_024036415.1 of Prochilodus magdalenae. Lineage (NCBI taxonomy): Eukaryota > Metazoa > Chordata > Actinopteri > Characiformes > Prochilodontidae > Prochilodus > Prochilodus magdalenae. The sequence goes on along the minus strand of JAMWET010000171.1, from coordinate 92,670 downwards.
GGCTGGAAGAGCGGCATCTTCAGATGCTCCAACAGGAGGAGGAGGAGGAAGGAGGGGGGGGGGTCCGTTACTCAACCTACTCTGGTGCAACGTAGTCTCTCAGCCAAGACTCTCCTCAATCATCCAGAGGAAGACGCACCTTCGCCCTCCCTCTTGGGCAGGGTTGTCAGAAGTCCTAGCCTCCATCTTACTAGTAGGGAGCCATCGCAGTCTCCCTTTGGATAAGGGTTCTCTAGAGAGGGAGCTTCATAGAAGGGGATACAGTCATGGATCGATGATTCTCCAACCCGCCGGTCACAAATCATGAAGCGAGATAGAAGCACTGACCTCATCTGATAGTATTTCAGCCTCATTAGATGTGTCCACAGGTAATAAATCCAGCAGGGGATGCTCGTCGCTTCCTGCAGGTGTTTCTGTGTTTGAACTTTCCTCTGCCCTCTTCTCATCTTCCGACTCCAGTGGAGCCTCAGCTGGAGCCTGAGCCATTCCCTACCCGCTACGTCCTGCAGCTGGGAGAGAAACTGGGTGTGCTTGCGGACCTCAGATGGTTGGCTCACCCTGGGGGAACTCGTGGCTGCCGACCTATCAGACGGGCTTACCTTCTTTAGCCAGTGGGGATCACTAGACAGGTTTCAAGAACTTCACTATGCCTCTGAACATACTGATGACACCTACCAGAGCGGCAACGAGCGGCGACAGCCGGTTTGAGTCCGCGTCTGCCTGATGTAGTGGGTCCAGTCGAGCTACCCGACTGCTGATCAATCAGCCATTTCCTCAGAAGATTCGCCGGCAGTGTGCCGAGGGATATAGGTGAGAGATTCGTGCCGGGATCGTTGTGCAGGATCTATAGGGCCCTGGTTGCACATATTAGGCGACGGCAAGGCTTTGTACCAAACCCGTAGCGTACGACTCGCAGAGGGAAGAAAGTAACCTTCGTACACTGCCCTGCCTGCGTCTTCACACTGTGGTTTCCTGTATCCTTCTTTGGGCTGATCTTGCTTATAGCAGGTTTCATAACTGCACACTGGTGTTCAGAACTTGTTTAGCACCGTTTCCTACATGTTACTGTTTTTATTCTGAGGCATTAACTTCTGAACGCGCCTCAAAACTGACTCTGGAATTGGTGGTACCTGCCTCCGTTCCTTCAGAACAGCTTTCACACTTTCCATTGCCACCCCTCTACCACTTTCCTTCAACAACACTAGAACCCTCTCAATAATAATGCCCAGGTATCCGAGAGTTTCTCGACCAATCGAGTCCCCTGGTTGAGTCCCGAAAATTCACATGAGACTGGCCCCCTCCTTAGTAACAGCTAGTTACCCCAATACCCGATTCAAGCCCGTCTCTAACCGCTTGTCCCTGCGAGCTCAACCTTCATCCGGCACGATCTTACCCCACAAGTACGTGTCTGGACCTTGCAGCTTCCTGACCGCTGCTAGTCTCTCCTTCCCTTTCCTCTGGTAAGTCCCGTCTCCCGCTGCCTTCCTCACTTTGCTGAGCTCCTGAGGGGAGGAGCCCTTGGGACTGACCCATGCCTGCCGCCTCCGGGTTGCCAGATTTGGCTGTTTTGTACGTTTTGCTTGAAAAGTGCTCTTTCTGCTCCGCCGCGATTACACCCACCTCTCTATCTGCTTCCTCCTGCTGCCGTTCTCCACAGGAAGCGCCACTGACAGCCGCGCACTCCTCCCTGCCCTCCACACACACACCCTCACCAGCCGGGTCTGGCTCTGCCTCCTCCAGCTCTTCTGACTGGATGTAGTCCTTGGTGCCGTTGAGGAGCTCGCCGTTCTCTCTCTCAGCCTCAGCCTCTTGATGCTCCGCCGGGTTCTGAAGGGGAGGTCCAGGACAGGAAGTTATTGTGGCTTTCTGAGAGCCGTCACAGATATCTCTGCTCAGAATCAGCGATACTGGCTCCTGCTCTATTAGACAACGACCCTGAACGGAGAGAGAGAGAGAGAGAGAGAGAGAAAGAGAAGTCTTACACCAGCACTCATTAAAAGTGATATGAAACATTAACTCAGCCAGAGAGAGAGAGAGAGAGAGAGAGAGAGAGAGAGAGAGAGAGAGAGAGAGAGAGAGAGAGAGAGAGAGAGAGAGAGAGAGAGAGAGAGAGAGAGAGAGAGAGAGAGAGAGAGAGAGAGAGAGAGAGAGAGAGAGAGAGGGAGGGGGAGAGAGAGAGAGAGAGAGCGCAAGTGAGAGAGAGAGAGAGAGAGAGAGAGAGAGAAAGAAAGAAAGAAAGAAAGAAAGAAAGAAAGAAAGAAAGAGAGAGAGGTCTTACACCAGCACTCATTAAAAATGATATGAAACATTAACTTAGCCAGAGAGAGGGAGGGAGAGAGGGAGAGAGAGAGACAGAGGGAGGGAGAGCAGGAGGGAGGGAGGGAGAGCAAGTGAGAGAGAGAGAGAGAGTGAAAGAGGGGGAGAGGGAGAGAGAGAGAGAGAGAGGGAGAGAGAGAGAGAGAGAGAGAGAGAGAGAGAGAGAGAGAGAGAGAGAGAGAGAGAGAGAGGGAGAGGGAGAGTGAAAGAGGGGGGAGAGGGGGAGAGAGAGAGAGAGAAAAGACGAGGGGGGAAAAGCAAACAGGCCGTGATCTGTTTTTAGTCACCGATATCTGCCACCTACTGCGTGTGCGGAGTTCACAAAGCAAATAAGCTCCTTCATGACTCACAGCTGACACAAGCCCCACCGCACTCAGCACTTAAAGTGCCAGAGCCTTCTCATAACAGCGTGACTTACATAGCGCACCGCGGCACAGCAGCTGAGCTACGGCTAGGGAAGCACCGATCCAACTCTCCCAGTTCCTATAGCGATACATAACTCATCACCATGTGGGAGAGACATCAGGACACGGCCGCACATGTGAGGTAACCAAGGCTGGGCCTTATCTCTGTACCGGATTGACTAACCCAACACCACCATTACAGACCTCCAGCGAGCAGTGGTGTCCTCCATCAGCCATCCTGTTAGTGCAGCACCATCGGCAGACGGCTGCACCACGCAGGACTACATGCACACAGACCGTTACCACGACTGTCCTTAACACCACGTCACCGTCACCAAAGACTGCAGTGGTGTCGTACCAGACTGTCATGGAGTGACTCAGAATGGCAGCGGGTCATCTTCAGTGACGAGTCCCGCTTTAGTCTTGGTGGAGACGCCCAACGAATCCGTGTGTGGAGGCACCGTGGTCAGCACCAAGATGAACGGTTTGTCGTCACACGTCCAGAAGGCCTGGTGTCCCTCCACCTCCACCCCTACCGCACCATCTGCAGGAACTGTGTGAGGATGTTCAAGCTGCATGGGATGGATTATCACAGGACACCATCAGGAACCTCTACAGCTCCATACCGAGACGTCTGGCGTGTTGGGTTAGCGAACACGGCGGCCCGGCGCCATACTGAGAGACAGACTTCTGTATGTGTAGCTCAGTTTACCAGTAACACCATTCAGGTTAGACACCCTGCAGCTCCGTGGCTTCACACCACAGGTCCGCATGCTCGTGTGAATCAGCAGAACCCGCAGGTCCCGCTGCAATAACTCACTAGACTGAATGTCAGTGTCATGCGTGGGAGCCGGCGGTTAACCAGAACAGCACATGGGAGCAGGACAACATGCGCTACTGTAATTAGCCCAGATAGCATGGTAACACAGTAACTCACCTGCACCATAAACATAACAGCCAAATAATCAGGTAACAAACTCACCCTATACCAAACACATGACCAACGCATGAGCTGCTGCACCGTCCTGTGGAACCGGTGGAGCCTTTAGGCGGTCAGCAGGCCTCCGCTGTGGACTAAAGGCACCTCTACACCTCTAATGAGCTGGCTGGCAGGTGTGGGAAACTTCTGAGCTGCTATTCTCACTACCTGCACTGTACACCATCACATACCTGCACACCTGGCTACCTCAACACACTGTACTCTCCTACATGTACACTCACACTAAGCACTAGCACCTTGGTTCTAACAGACTGATGCCCAGTGACTGTACGCGTGCTTGGCTGTTCTGCTCATACTGCACTGCTACATTATATCTACCAGGGCTGTACCCGACTCGGAATTCTGCCAGTCGAGTCGGATTCGCCCGTCCTGGCCGACGATTCCACTCGTCCATGTTTTCCTCCATGTACATTATCTAGTACTCAGTACATCAGTCTGCACACGGTTCAGATCCGATCCTCCTCGTTTAGAAAGTCAGCAGAGTCACAGGAACATACTTCTGAACTAAAGGGGCGGGGCTTATGATGATCGATCTGAACTGGAGTCTGATTAGGTACAGGGTACAGCGTCGGGCAGCAGCTCGTATTTACAGCCTGTCTTATTAACCTCACCTCTAACAGCTTCTTCAGGAGGAGGACTCTTCGCCTTTCATCTCTCATAAATAATGAGCTGCTAAATAAACCCAGATTAGTCCATATTTAAATTATTATAGATGAAGAGGAGAACGGTAGGGCTGAAACCGTTTATTATATTCCCCGCTCTGGAATCGTTATCTCTCGTTTATCAGCAGGCGTATTAATGACTGTACTGATCTTTATATAAAGATAATCTCAGCTGTAGAGGAATAAATATAAATATCTGTAATTTAGATTCTAAAATAACAGAATTATAATAAAACAAACGTCTCCGCTCCGTTTCTCCTTCACCGCAAACAGCCGTTCTGTCTAAACGAAAGTCAGCTCCCTCGTTTGGAGCAGTGTTGGGTGTCTGACTGAATGACGAGCAGAGTTAGGTTTCATTTGTCCGGATTCTCTTCAGAAGCTCCTCCTCTTTCTCTGAGACATCGCTCCCCCCGTGTTTCTCAGCTTCACAGCTTCAGCTTCCTTCAGCGGTGAACCGCCAGCGCACGCCGTCACGTGGGTTGAATTTTTTAGCAGGCCCAGCTAGACCTTACATATATATTTATTATTCCCCTTTAATAATTATTAACATGTCCTTTTAAACTTATACAATTCTTGTGCATTTTTCTAAACTTTATTTTGTAAAAAACAATGTAAAGATTTTTTCTGAGCATACTGTGGATAACACCAGTACCTAAAGAACAGTGACCATGTCTAGTTAAAAACTCAGCTTTATAGGCCTGTTGAGTCGATTTCATGAGCACAAGAGGATAAATGCTGGATGAAAATCGCTTTAGATGTAGGTTCATCATCATCATTATTATTATCATTATTATTATTATTTTCATTATTATTATTATTATTATTATTATTATTATAATCATCATCATCATCGTCATCATCATCATCAATATTATTATTATTATTATTATTATTATTATTATGGCATTTTTATATTATTTAAATATCATGACACGTATGGTGAATCACAGAAACACTGTTTGACTACACACCCCACCCTGAAGCTGGATTATAACATCAGTCCGACACTGACCTCTCCGTGACCTCACTGCCTCATCAGCTAACCCCACTGTTAAGCATTTACCCAAACTTGAATACAAGCGCAGGAACACACCGGACGGAAAACTGATCCATCTGCAGACGTACACGTATGGAATGCTCACGTCACAGCAGGAAGTGACGACACAGGCGATGCTTTTATTCTCGTTTCTTTAAGTTTGGGCCCAAACACGACCAGACTAGTCCAACCAGACCGTACGACGGCTCGTATTCCCAGAACTTCTACTGGAACGGCGGAATGCTGTGGAATTCTACGGAATGCTGCGTTCTTACGCTATACTGTAACAGCAGCCTGTTTTTACCCATCATGGCTGTGATGTCACAACCATTACAGCACATGCACCTGCACATGACCGGCCATTTGGCCTACAACAAAAAAAAATAAAAAACCCACAGAACAGTCCAATGAAGATCAGATCAGATCAGATCAGATCAGATTAGATCAGATTAGGTTCAACTTTTTCAAATGACAGGACAGAACATTCCAACGCTGGGCTGAATAACTACAATTTAAGATTTGTCCATGTCATCCATTCCAGTGGCCTGCCAGTCCAGAACATTCCATATCTGTATTTAACCCAGGGGGCTACAATCACAGATTCCATTATGGCAACCCATGGTGCCACAGCAGCTGGGCTTCAGCCTGACTATTAATGCATCACTGCCACCTACTGGACATGCACTGAACTGCAGTAATGACCAAGCTTAGACTGATCTCACCCTTAAACTCCATTCATGGTGGAGGGATACATGCTGCAGGGCGCTGTGAGGTCAAATAGTCCCCCAAAGGAACTTAGTATTTCCAGGTTTTCCAGATTTATCACCACCAACATTCCATACACACTCAGAAGACACGTGTAGGTTCACTGGTGGTTCTAGATAATACAGTCAATAAAATTAAATTAAAAAAACAAATAAATAAAAATAGTCAATAAAATAAGATTTATTTGCGTTCTAGACATGGAGAATGCTGTTTCCCCTCACCACCACTGTAAAGAAGGAATGGAGAATTGCACAAAAAAAAAAAACCTGCTTGACTTTGTTTTCACATGAACAGTTTAATCAGACATTTAGAAAAATGTGACCGGAGCTGAGAGGCGCTTTACCTTCTCCTGCTGATGAGACTGAATGAACCGCTGGAGCTCCTCCACGTCCGCACGCAGGTCCGGCGGAAAAACATCCGTCTCACCGTCCACCGTCAGCGTGTAGGTGTTGAGTTTCGGATGGTGCAGGAACGCTCGGCCCCCCGGGACACGTCGCCTGGCAGGCTTAGTTTCGTAACAGGGAGAATCTTCCAGCCTGAAAACATAAACAGAGAGGAAGAGGACGCCCTGTGAATCAGAAACACACCTTCTACACCCACAGCACTCCGCCACACCCTCGGCGTTCAGCTGGGCCGCATTTAGGCTGAGCTTTACACAATAGGAGCAGTCACGCCGCCCCGGAGCCTGGAGCACAACACAAAGACACGCCACACAACCGCACCAGCAGCTACAGCAAAACAGCTTCCCTCATACACACATCCACACATACGAGGGAGACGTAAACACCGCGGGTCCGGTGTGAGGGGGGTCAGATGATCTTCACAAGGGTGGTGGTGGGGGGAACCAGGGTTCTCCATGTCTAGAACACACCTATAGACACTGTACTGACTATCTAAACCACCGGTGATCCTACACGTGTCTTCTGAGTGTGTATGGAATGTTGGTGATGAAAATCTGGAAAACCTGGGAATTCTAAGTTCCTGTGGGGGACTATTTGACCTCACAGCGCCCTGCAGCATGTATCCCTCCACCATGAATGGAGTTTAAGGCTGAGATCTTCTCCACACTATCATAAACAGCGTCTCAGACATCAGGCAGCGTATTCAGAACCACCTCATGTAGGAACTTCCTGTGAGGGAGCTTTTAGAGGGGAAGTCTGGTTACCTTCACCACCACTGTGGACGGTTCACAGCGAACCCACTCTAAACGACTTCTGATGTTCTTCCGAATCTTAGAGAAGCGTTTCAAGCTAAACGTCAAATTCAAACTTTCTTCCTCCAACCACAAATGCGGCCCATCAGCCAGGACAGGTTTGGCTAGTTTAGATTCAGCACTGGACTTGCGAGGCTACTGCAGCCTCTATACCCCGCAGGTTAGCATCACTCCCTGTCTCTCTAACAGACTTGACGATGTGGTTTCTGATTCTGTGTGATACACTGCGGTCTGTAAACATGCATTAACGTGTTTATGTATTTACCTGTTTCTAGAATCGGTGTGCTCAGCAGTATTAAAGCAAAGTGCTAAGTGGAGCGTACAAGCTCCCATTACTCGTACATTAGCCTCACAGCTCTGGTGCTAACGTTCCAAGGGCTGCCTGTAGTGTTTCCAGTCACTGAGCCAGTGACCCCGCAGACATCGCTCTCCCTGACGCAGTGTCTCAAGCACGCATACACGAGCCGGACCCCAGTGACCTAGTCCGGCAGCCAAACGACATCTGACGCTCCATCTGTTTAACCGGACGACAGTGAGAACCATCAGCTCAGAAACGCTCTCTGGGTTCGCTGTTCGCAGAGTGCTCAAGATACAATACACTATCCTGGAAACAAGTGCACAGCTTTGAACAGAACTCCAAAAACGGGACTATATAATAAAGGGACCCAGTGTTAGACCCAGCCTTACAACACAGTGAACAGGACATACTACGCTGGTCTGAAACCATGGCCTATTCACTGTATAGTGCTCTAACTGGTCTGAAACCATGGCCTGTTCACTGTGTAGTGCTCTAACTGGTCTGAAACCATGGCCTGTTCACTGTGTAGTGCTCTAACTGGTCTGAAACCATGGCCTGTTTGCTGTGTAATGCTCTAACTGGTCTGAAACCATGGCCTACCTACTGTATAGTGCTCGATTTTGATATAATTGACATTTTAGTTATGGTATGGTGCACTGTACTGTCTAATCCTATGCCCTGTTTTCTGTATAGTACACTCTTTAGTCTGAAACCCTGGCCTATTCACTGTGTAGTGCTCTAACTGGTCTGAAACCATGGCCTGTTTACTGTATAGTGCTCTAACTAGTCTGAAACCATGGCCTACTAACTGTGTAGTGCTCCAACTGGTCGGAAACCATGGCCTGTTCACTGTGTAGTGCTCTAACTGGTCTGAAACCATGGCCTGTTTACTGTATAGTGCTCTAACTGGTCTGAAACCATGGCCTACTAACTGTGTAGTGCTCCAACTGGTCTGAAACCATGGCCCATTCACTGTGTAGTGCTCCAACTGGTCTGAAACCATGGCCTGTTTACTGTGTGGGGCTTTAACTGGTCTGAAACCATGGCCTACTCACTGTGTAGTGCTCTAACTGGTCTGAAACCATGGCCTATTCACTGTGTAGTGCTCTAACTGGTCTGAAACCATGGCCTACTCACTGTGTAGTGCTCTAACTGGTCTGAAACCATGGCCTATTCACTGTGTAGTGCTCTAACTGGTCTGAAACCATGGCCTACTTACTGTATAGTGCTCTAACTGGTCTGAAACCATGGCCTACTCACTGTGCAGTGCTCTAACTGGTCTGAAACCATGGCCTATTCACAGCGTAGGGCTCCAACTGGTCTGAAACCATGGCCTATTCACTGTGTAGTGCTCTAACTGGTCTGAAACCATGGCCCATTCACTGTGTAGTGCTCCAACTGGTCTGAAACCATGGCCTATTCACTGTGTAGTGCTCTAACTGGTCTGAAACCATGGCCTGTTTACTGTGTAGTGCTCTAACTGGTCTGAAACCATGGCCTACTCACTGTGTAGTGCTCTAACTGGTCTGAAACCATGGCCTATTCACTGTGTAGTGCTCTAACTGGTCTAAAACCATGGCCTACTCACTGTGTAGTGCTCTAACTGGTCTGAAACCATGGCCTACTTACTGTATAGTGCTCTAACTGGTCTGAAACCATGGCCTACTCACTGTGTAGTGCTCTAACTGGTCTAAAACCATGGTCTGTTTACTGTATAGTGCTCTAACTGGTCTGAAACCATGGCCTATTCACTGTGTTGTGCTCTAGCTGGTCTGAAACCATGGCCTGTTCACTGTGTAGTGCTCTAACTGGTCTGAAACCATGGCCTATTCACTGTGTAGTGCTCTAACTGGTCTAAAACCATGGCCTGTTTACTGTATAGTGCTCTAACTGGTCTGAAACCATGGCCTGTTTACTGTGTAGTGCTCTAACTGGTCTGAAACCATGGCCTATTCACTGTGTAGTGCTCTAACTGGTCTAAAACCATGGCCTGTTTACTGTATAGTGCTCTAACTGGTCTGAAACCATGGCCTACTTACTGTATAGTGCTCTAACTGGTCTGAAACCATGGCCTGTTCACTGTGTAGTGCTCCAACTGGTCTGAAACCATGGCCTGTTCACTGTGTAGTGCTCCAACTGGTCTGAAACCATGGCCTGTTCACTGTGTAGTGCTCCAACTGGTCTGAAACCATGGCCTGTTCACTGTGTAGTGCTCCAACTGGTCTGAAACCATGGCCTGTTCACTGTGTAGTGCTCTAACTGGTCTGAAACCATGGCCTATTCACTGTGTAGTGCTTGGTTTTGATTTTACTGACACTAGTTATTATATGGTGTACCGTACTGTCTGAATCTACACCCTGTTTACTGTATAGTACACTCTGTAGGCTGAATCTATGGCCTTTCCACTGCACAGTGCACCATTACAGAAGTTTTTCATTAGTCTCTAAGATAAACAGTGGGGAATATGTAATCCTCTTGTGGACTATATTAGGCAGTGTACAGGCAACGCACCCAAGCAAAACATGGAGCACTCATAATGCGCTGCTTCACATGAGATAATGTCTTAGAGTGGCGAGGCTCGGTGTTTTGAAGTCAGAGAGAGGCTCGTTGCAGTTTGTGCATATCTGTATCTGTTTACCCAGAGCTGTACATTCTGTCCTTGTGCTTTCTTATCACAGCCCCAATATTTCAACATCGGCTGGCTGAAAAACGTCCCAGCGTACCTGGCCAGACTCGCACAGCTCACTTTCATTCACACACATCGGTAGTTACAGACGCCGAGGCGGACAACCTACACCTCTAAAGAGAAACCCTCTTTCTGGAGCTACATCCGCCAGAGCAGTTAAAGCTAGAACCCAGCCTTCGGTTTCTCACTGAGAACCTGCTGTACATGTGGAGGTCTGATTTGATTTATTTCCAGAGCTGTATATCTAATCTATAAAATCTTATCCCTTACTGAAATTGCTCTCATGTTACTACTTTGCTATGCAGCCTCGTCCAGAGGAGGACGGGTTCCCCTCAAAAGACGTGGCTCCTCTCGAAGGAGTCTTCCCTTTGCTCTTAGGCAGGACCCTCAGCTTGCTCTTAGTGGCTTTGTGGCAGCCGTTAGCGTTCAACTCTCCTCCTGGTGAAAGCTGGATGATCAAGCTCCACTGACTGGACGGTGTACTCACTCTGAGAGCAGGTGCTGTAGCTGTATGTGCCCTCTCTTCTGGGCCACTCCGGCAGGCGTATGTCCCTGCTTGTTCTGGTGTCTCAGGGCGTCCCGCCCACCCGGCTGCTGCAGCAGAAACAGCGCCACCCTCCGCAGGCCGCGCCTCGCCGCGAAGTGCAGAAGAGTCTCCTGGGGTCCAAGATCTGCACAAAAACACAAACGGATCCCATTAAAACCGTGACAGGTCGATGAACACAAGGGGGCACTGTGCGCCCTTTACACTGAGAAGAGGTCTAGCCGTTCACTCAGACCAGCAACTACCAGTGGGACACTTCCATAGTGTCACAGACAGGCATGAGGAACGGGAGGAAGACGATGCAAGCTGCAGATGCATGTGATGAGGATTGTGACACAAACCCCGCCTCCTTTTCCACTGTATAGTTTGATACCCTGTTCAAATGGTCAGGACCCCCACAGGACCACCACAGAGCAGGTATGATGTGGGTGGTGGATCATTCTCAGCACTGCAGTGACACTGACATGGTGGTGGTGTTAGTGTGGGTGGTGCTGGTGTGAGTGGATCAGACACAGCAGTGCTGCTGGAGTGTTGAGACACTGTGTCCACTCACTGTCCACTCTATTAGACACTCCTATCTTGCTGCTCCACCTTGTAGATGGACAGTCAGAGACGATAGCTCATCTGCTGCTGCACAGTGCAGTGCTGGTCATCCTCTAGTCCTTCATCAGTGGACACAGGATGCTGCCCACAGGACGCTGCCCACAGGACGCTGCCCACAGGACGCTGCCCACAGGACGCTGCCCCACCGGATGCCACCCACAGGACGCCTAACCACAGGACGCCGTTGGCTGGACCAGTTCTTGGTAATGGATGATTCCCGGTCCAGCAGGGACGCTGAGGTGTCCAGCAGCACTGCTGTGTCTGATCCACTCACACCAGCACCACCCACACTAACACACCACCACCACGTCATTAGGAATTAGTCTTTCATCACAACACAACTTAAACCTGCACCCGCACCTTCATTAGCTACACAGCACACGGTGACAAGGTGCATGGGTCGACCTGGTCTGCGCCACACTGGTATAATATCAGACCCAGCGGTTTTAGATTGGACCCCTGCGAAGACATTTCCACCGCACACCATACAAACACACTGTTTGAGATTTGACCGTCCTTAGGTGTTCGGTTTTTTTGCCATTTGACTCATTAAGGGTCCGTTTCTGACCACCGGACCACTCGCCCACTGGACATTCATCTACAACACATGACTCTTCAGTCTGGCATCATCTCAGAACTGAAGCCCTCCAGCGGTTAACGCTTTTCAGGCTCCGTATGAAGTGTTTATAGACCCTGACGTACGCAGGTGAACAAACAAACGAGTAAACAAGCAAGTAAACGTGCTTACAGTCGCTCCGGTGTTACCGCTGCTGCTGGAGGTTATGCCATACCCGCTGCTCCTGTCAGCTAGACTACCGTTAAAGCCGTTTCCCAGATATTAGTATAAACGCGTCCGGTCCGATCCATTCCCCCTCTGTTGCTGCGTCACCGCTCTGATCTGTCCTGTGAGAACCATCCGCCAGGCTGAACTCCCAGTGTTTGTTGAACCAAAGTCTGATAACATCAAGCCCCGCCCACTGGGTGCCTCAGCCAATAAGCCACAGATGCATCACTTTCTAAAAACAGCAGGACCAATGAAGGCCGCGGAGCAGCTGGGACTCGGCGAGCGACACAGGCATAAATCATTTACAGCAGAGACGCAACAACTCGACCTGCTCCTGTACGAGCAGCAGGCCTGCGCCAGCCGCCGGAGAGGGGCACTGCCCGCTCTGAGGGTTTCCAGAGCACAAAGAGAATACCGGGGGCTGCTCTGTAGAGTGTGAGAGAGTGAACGACCGAGGCTGGTGGTCAGCAGGGGGACAGACAGTGGGGGGATTGTTCTGGGCCGTTAATGAAAGGCTGGGAACGGGACCGTGCGGGTAAACGGGCCGCCGGGGATTCAGGGACTAATTTGGAAATGCAGCCAAGACCAAAACAAAAAAGGTGGCTGGTGAAGTGCAGCCCGGCTGGGGGAGGTGAGGGGCGTGTGTACGGGGGTAGAGAGGCACTCGGCTCGGCTGGATTAACACAGGAATCCCACTGACGTTCTGAATTCATACACATACCAAGCTGATTAATCCAGGTTTAGAAACTCGGACTGGGATTAATCCAGGTTTAGATACTCAGGCTGAGATTTAATCCAGGTTTAGATACTCAGGCTGAGATTTGATCCAGGTTTAGATATATTTAGGTTGTGATTTAATCCAGGTTTAGATACTCAGGCTGTGTATAATCCAGGTTTAGATACTCGGACTGTGTTTAATTCAGGTTTAGATACTCAGACTGTGAATTAATCCAGGTTTAGATACTCAGGCTGTGATTTAATCCAGGTTTAGATACTCAGGCTGAGATTTAATCCAGGTTTAGATACTCAGGCTGAGATTTAATCCAGGTTTAGATATATTTAGGTTGTGATTTAATCCAGGTTTAGATACTCGGACTGTGTTTAATCCAGGTTTAGATACTCAGACTGTGATTTAATCCAGGTTTAGATATTCAGGCTGTGATTTAATCCAGGTGTAGATACTCAGGCTGTGATTTAATCCAGGTTTAGATACTCAGGCTGTGATTAATCCAGGTTTAGATACTCAGGCTGTGATTAATCCAGGTTTAGGCACTCTGGCTGTGATTTAATCCAGGTTTAGATACTCAGGCTGTGATTTAATCCAGGTTTAGATATTCAGGCTGTGATTAATCCAGGTTTCAATATTCAGACTGTGATTTAATCCCGGTTTAGATACTCAGGCTGTGATTTAATCCAGGTTTAGATATTCAGGCTGTGATTAATCCAGGTTTAGATACTAGGACTGTGATTTAATCCAGGTTTCGATATTCAGACTGTGATTAAATCCAGGTTTAGATATCCAGGCTGAGATTTAATCCAGGTTTAGATATATTTAGGTTGTGATTTAATCCAGGTTTAGATATATTTAGGTTGTGATTTAATCCAGGTTTAGATACTCAGGCTGTGTATAATCCAGGTTTAGATACTCGGACTGTGTTTAATTCAGGTTTAGATACTCAGACTGTGAATTAATCCAGGTTTAGATACTCAGGCTGTGATTTAATCCAGGTTTAGATACTAGGACTGTGATTTAATCCAGGTTTAGATACTCAGGCTGAGATTTAATCCAGGTTTAGATACTCAGGCTGAGATTTAATCCAGGTTTAGATATATTTAGGTTGTGATTTAATCCAGGTTTAGATACTCGGACTGTGTTTAATCCAGGTTTAGATACTCAGACTGTGATTTAATCCAGGTTTAGATATTCAGGCTGTGATTTAATCCAGGTGTAGATACTCAGGCTGTGATTTAATCCAGGTTTAGATACTCAGGCTGTGATTAATCCAGGTTTAGATACTCAGGCTGTGATTTAATCCAGGTTTAGATACTAGGACTGTGATTTAATCCAGGTTTAGATACTCAGGCTGAGATTTAATCCAGGTTTAGATACTCAGGCTGAGATTTAATCCAGGTTTAGATATATTTAGGTTGTGATTTAATCCAGGTTTAGATACTCGGACTGTGTTTAATCCAGGTTTAGATACTCGGACTGTGATTTAATCCAGGTTTAGATATTCAGGCTGTGATTTAATCCAGGTTTAGATACTCAGGCTGTGATTTAATCCAGGTTTAGATACTCAGGCTGTGATTTAATCCAGGTTTAGATACTCAGGCTGTGATTTAATCCAGGTTTAGATATTCAGGCTGTGATTAATCCAGGTTTAGATACTAGGACTGTGATTTAATCCAGGTTTCGATATTCAGACTGTGATTAAATCCAGGTTTAGATATCCAGGCTGAGATTTAATCCAGGTTTAGATATATTTAGGTTGTGATTTAATCCAGGTTTAGATATATTTAGGTTGTGATTTAATCCAGGTTTAGATACTCAGGCTGTGTTTAATCCAGGTTTAGATACTCGGACTGTGTTTAATTCAGGTTTAGATACTCAGACTGTGAATTAATCCAGGTTTAGATACTCAGGCTGTGATTTAATCCAGGTTTAGATACTAGGACTGTGATTTAATCCAGGTTTAGATACTCAGGCTGAGATTTAATCCAGGTTTAGATATATTTAGGTTGTGATTTAATCCAGGTTTAGATACTCGGACTGTGTTTAATCCAGGTTTAGATACTCAGACTGTGATTTAATCCAGGTTTAGATATTCAGGCTGTGATTTAATCCAGGTGTAGATACTCAGGCTGTGATTTAATCCAGGTTTAGATACTCAGGCTGTGATTAATCCAGGTTTAGATACTCAGGCTGTGATTTAATCCAGGTTTAGATACTAGGACTGTGATTTAATCCAGGTTTAGATACTCAGGCTGAGATTTAATCCAGGTTTAGATACTCAGGCTGAGATTTAATCCAGGTTTAGATATATTTAGGTTGTGATTTAATCCAGGTTTAGATACTCGGACTGTGTTTAATCCAGGTTTAGATACTCAGACTGTGATTTAATCCAGGTTTAGATATTCAGGCTGTGATTTAATCCAGGTGTAGATACTCAGGCTGTGATTTAATCCAGGTTTAGATACTCAGGCTGTGATTAATCCAGGTTTAGATACTCAGGCTGTGATTAATCCAGGTTTAGATACTCAGGCTGTGATTTAATCCAGGTTTAGATATTCAGGCTGAGATTAATCCAGGTTTAGATATTCAGGCTGAGATTAATCCAGGTTTAGATACTAGGACTGTGATTTAATTCAGGTTTAGATACTAGGACTGTGATTTAATCCAGGTTTAGATATTCAGGCTGTGATTAAATCCAGGTTTAGATACTAGGACTGAGATTTAATCCAGGTTTAGATACTCAGGCTGTGATTTAATCCAGGTTTAGATATTCAGGCTGAGATTAATCCAGGTTTCGATATTCAGGCTGAGATTAATCCAGGTTTAGATACTAGGACTGTGATTTAATCCAGGTTTAGATACTAGGACTGTGATTTAATCCAGGTTTAGATATTCAGGCTGTGATTAAATCCAGGTTTAGATACTAGGACTGAGATTTAATCCAGGTTTAGATATTCAGGCTGAGATTAATCCAGGTTTAGATACTAGGACTGTGATTTAATCCAGGTTTAGATATTCAGGCTGTGATTTAATCCAGGTTTAGATACCCAGACTGTGATTTAATCCAGGTTTAGATATTCAGGCTGTGATTTAATCCAGGTTTAGATACCCAGACTGTGATTAATCCAGGTTTAGATATTCAGGCTGTGATTTATCCAGGTTTAGATATTCAGGCTGTGATTAATCCAGGTTTAGATATTCAGGCTGTGATTTAATCCAGGTTTAGATACTCAGGTTGTGATTAAATCCAGGTTTAGATACTCAGGCTGTGATTTAATCCAGGTTTAGATACTCAGACTGTGATTTAATCCAGGTTTAGATACTTGGACTGTGATTTAATCCAGGTTTAGATACTCAGGCTGTGATTTAATCCAGGTTTAGATACTCAGGCTGTGATTAATCCAGGTTTGGACACTCAGACTCTGATTAATCCAGGTTTAGATACTCTCAGAGGATAGTCAGAGCTGGTCATGTCGGTACTAAAGAAGCTTCAGATGTCTAGATCAGCTACTTCAGTTCTGACAGTGCTAGGTTAACTCAGTGGACACAGTGGAGGAGACAGTCCTCCAAACCCCAAATAGCTCTGTAATGAGGCCTGTTCATTCAAACACACAGCTAATATAAACACCACGGACTACTTTCCCTCACTCAGCTCCGCGTTCTGGAACGTTCCTGACGGAGAACTACTGAAGAAGTCATTCACCGTGAAGGAAGCACTCCCACAAAGGCACAAGTATAAACACAGAGGGGAGTGTGAAGTCCCCAACGGCTGAAATGCCAGTCGACGTGGCAGATCACCAGCAGCGCCCATAGCTGCCATCTAAGACTCTGGAAACAGGAACAAAGTTCAAATGAAACTAAAGCTCAGATCTTACGATGTTAGGAAGGCCAGACCCAACACGAATCCACCCAACACGAAACCACAAGTCAGTCTATAAGGTAAATGACCCTGTGCTGGCACACGGCACCTGAACCACAGCGATGGACCTTTCCTTCCTTCATCACACCGTCATAAAGCCGTGTCCTAAAGCAAAGCTGCTCAGCCTAAACCCTTAGAACAGGGTTCTTTAATGAAGGGAACCGTTCATGATGCTTCACGCCATGCCCTTTGCTTCTTTTCCCACAGGGGGCACTGTACAGCAAAGGCTGTGGGCAGTGCGGTCATGGGCAGATCTGGCTCCAGGGCAGGGCCAGGTGTCCAGAGCCAGCCGCAGGAAACACCGGCACCTGCTCACGGCTAAAACACAGGCATGGACGCCGCACGCTGAGGAATTTCATCGCCTACACCCACCCACATGCTCCAACACCGCCACATGCTCCACAACCTCAAGGCAGTGTCTTCAAATCAGGTTTCAAGGGGAACCCCGCCCATTTTCCGGAATTTCTCCGACAGAGCTTTTAGAGGTGGACGCCTGGTTCCATTCACCACCACTGGGAACAGTTCTGACCCTTCTCTAGAACGGAGCTTGGTCACTACCTATGCCAGTTTGGAGAGGTAAGACACTGGCATGACTGCGGCGGCTTTACCCCATACCAAACGAGCCCAGACCTACTCCCACTGAACGGATAATAATGAGGGGTCAGTTATAAGATCATAAACACACCGTCATCACTCTTATATAGAATAGGGGTATATATAATATAGATGCCATCAAATCATTAGCGCTCTCAAACGGGTCGGAACCACATGGGTACAAAAACACAAGCCTTTAAAATGAGCTGGTTTTGTCTCTAACTGAACTAACCGAGCACACCGCCATTTTCTAAACGAGGTCACATGATCAATTGTCATGTGACTGCACCCAGGATGTTCGGTATGGGGACTCCATGTGTGAATGATGAAGCCGAATAAGGAACGCAGCAGACTGTCTAAAAGGCCTGTGACCCGTACGCCACTGTGGGGTCTTACGGGTTAAAGAGGAAACACTGTACATCCAACTGAAACACAACACCGTCACCATGCCCACAGGAACCACACTCCTCTGCCCACTGATCCGCCCATAAACTACTCAGAGCGGGAGAGTCTCCCTACCTACTGCTTGGCATGAGGCACCAGCCACACCAGCTGCTGTAGTACGCTGTACACTGCGGGACATCACTAACGTGTGCCCAGAAGGTGGCAGAGATCCTCTAGTCCTGCAGAACGTCCAGTCATCTTAATGATGGACACTAGAGGGCGCTCACTCCAGCAACTGTCCGGAATGTTAATACATGTGTGTGAGTGTGTGTGTGTGTGTGTGTGTGTGTGTGTGTGTGTGTGTGTGTGTGTGTGTATGCTGTATACAGACAGGCAGGCAGGCAGGCAGACAGGGAGGGAGACAGACAGACAGACAGACAGACAGACAGACAGGGAGACAGACAGAAAGGGAGACAGACAGAAAGGGAGACAGACAGAAAGGGAGACAGACAGAAAGGGAGACAGACAGAAAGGGAGACAGACAGAAAGGGAGACAGACAGACAGGCAGGCAGTCAGACAGAGGGGAAGACAGACAGACAGACAGACAGACAGACAGACAGACAGACAGACAGACAGGAAAACAATAAGGGAGACATACAGGGAGGCTGATCAACAGGCAGGCACACAGACAGACAGACAGGCAGATAGACAGACAGGCAGACACAGATCACCCGACTGCACTCATGTGGTCTAACGCCGAACCTGCCCGAGGCCGGTTTGCTGGAGGTTCATTATTTCGTATATAATGAAACGGTGGACCACAGTAAGATAACGACCGGCATTCTGGGAAATCAAAGGAAGACAGAGGACAGTAGAGCATAGCGGGGACCACCTTCCTGGCATGGAAGTGATGTATAGGCTAATCACCACTAATTGCTAATGCTAATCTCAGAGCGCTGTGTAAAGGCCAGCAAGTAAATAAATAAATAAATAAATAAACAAATTAAACTAGACTAACACTCCCCAATGCCCACGCCCCTCTCAAATGCCCCCCAGTGCCCGAGGGTCCCAGGGCGGTTAAGTGTGTATTCAAATTCCTCCCGAAGGCCCAGTTTGGCTCTTGTACTGTAATCAGTGCCGGGACTCTGGTGATGGGGGTTTAATGGCTTGTTTGGTTTTGGCTGATCTGATAACCAGGTTCATTCCAGAGCTAGACCCCCATTCCTAACCCACAGCCGGCAGCACAGACGAGCCATAGGCTCCGTACAACCACACAGGACCGCCCCGGTACCAACGTCAGTCTGAGGCTGCCGCCCCGGAGCAGTAACTCACAATGTAAAAAATATCCGTTCCTGGAAGTGCACCCTGTTTGGGATCGGTCCTCAAGTTCTCACGCTGCCTGATTGAGTCTGGGGAGACTCCGCTTCCCAAACAGCTGAATGAGTCACTGCTGCATCACTCGTGTCGCGCAGCGGTGGGCAGGGATTGTCGTTACTGGAGCTCTTTCGACGTCACTCCACTCCTTCTCCGTACCTCTTAAAGCTCCTTTACACTGGGCGGTACATACGGATTTGGATGGACCCCCGTGCCCGTACTCTCGCCTTGTCCGTACTGGTGCACGTTCTTTGGTAGTTTACGGATACGGACGGAATAGACCAGCGGCACTGGAAATCGTGGGGGTGGTGTCGCTGAAGGCTCGAATGAAACACGGCTGGCATATGAACATGAGGAGCTATTCCGTACACTGCCCCCCACTATTTCCAGTGGTACTGCTTCATTCCATCTGGATCCATAAGCTTTTGGAGACCGTGCACAAATATGGAATGAATGGAGCAGTAACACGGAAGTCGTGGCGGCGGTGCAGCCAATGCGAAACACGACCACTGCTATATGGACATGAAACCAAAAGGGAATTCTGTGGCGGAACTTTTTTAGAAGAAGCGGTGCGACCTAGTCCGGAAGATTACACGTTTATATGGCGTTACCGGGGCTCAGGCACAACACGGCTGGTACAGGACCCCTGGGAGGAGAGCGAGGTGCGTGTCGAAGGTGGTGAAGAAGCTTTTGACTCTGTACTGCCCTCTAGTGGATTCACTACTTAACATCCACGCCAACGTCAAGGACGCACTGAGGCTGTCCTGGGGGGTCATGGGGTGAGTTCTGGGAGAGTGGATCTGCCACAGCAACAATCACAGCTCTCCTGCTAATCCAATCAAAGCAGGACTGCCTGTGATCACCGGGATCACCTCTTCCTGTCCAACCGGTTTTCACTGTGCACCAT
Source organism: Prochilodus magdalenae (assembly GCA_024036415.1). Taxonomy (NCBI): domain Eukaryota; kingdom Metazoa; phylum Chordata; class Actinopteri; order Characiformes; family Prochilodontidae; genus Prochilodus; species Prochilodus magdalenae. The sequence continues at coordinate 72,447 of JAMWET010000171.1, read as the reverse complement.
TTCACTTGTGACCGGATGAGCGCTGGTTCAGTTCCCTGAGCCGACTGGACATGACTGGAGAAGTGCCCAAGAGCAAGCCACTCAACCCCCATCTACTCCCTGGGTGCTGTGGATAGGGCTGCTCATGGCACACGGCAAGTGTGTACGCTGCCCCCTAGTGTGTGTGTGTGTGTGTGTGTGTGTGTGTGTGTGTGTGTGTGTGTGTGTGCGCAAACACAATCAGCAAAGCGTCCTAAATTCAAAACATTCCAGTTCAGTCAGTGTGAATGTGAAAAATTCCCAATTCTCAACTTATTCCCAATCGGAATCTGAACAATTCCCAATACCTGGACACTTTTTAGTGAGTCTGTATCCGGGAAGCTCTCCCAGCTTGCTGAGTGTGCTGTGATTGGGGGATGGATGGGAGGGGGAAGTGGTCCATCACATTATTGGTAAATATTTTCCTCCATCCGTAAGTGCACAGTATGGAGGCAGGGTCACTGAGCTCCCAGGGAAGATTATGGGAAGACAGGAATTTTGTACTTTGATGATAACTTAATATGATCACATACACCAACTCAGAAGTACGAGTGAATTGTTTCTGGGGTCACCAAACAGTTTCTGCTTCTGTGAGGATAAGCATCAGCTGCTGGTTCCAGACCGAAACAAGGACGAACGATTAGAACCAAAAAGGGGCCTTTGGAATTGGGTGGGAATGTTTTCTTTTGGAATATCTGACCTGGTGTTCCGGCCATGTTTTCTCGACCCAGGAGTCGGAGTGCAAAGCGTGTAGAAAGGGAGCAGTGCAGCGGCTGATGCTGGGCTGATACGGGGGTCTGAATACTGAGCAGAGTGAGCTTACTATCATTTCTCACACGGAGACGCACAGAGAGACGCACAGACACATATCGCATCGCCCCCTACACTTCCCGTAGCGTATTACAGTCTGTCAGAATGACCGTGTGGGTCGTATCGCCCCCTACACTTCCCGTAGTGTATTACAGTCTGTCAGAATGACCGTGTGGGTCGTATCGCCCCCTACGCTTCCCGTAGTGTATTACAGTCTGTCAGAATGACCGTGTGGGTCGTATCGCCCCCTACGCTTCCTGTAGTGTATTACAGTCTGTCAGAATGAGCGTGTGGGTCGTACCGCCCCCTACACTTCCTGTAGTGTATTACAGTCTGTCAGAATGACCGTGTGGGTCGTATCGCCCCCTACACTTCCTGTAGTGTATTACAGTCTGTCAGAATGACCGTGTGGGTCGTATCGCCCCCTACGCTTCCTGTAGTGTATTACAGTCTGTCAGAATGACCGTGTGGGTCGTATCGCCCCCTACACTTCCTGTAGTGTATTACAGTCTGTCAGAATGAGCGTGTGGGTCGTATCGCCCCCTACACTTCCTGTAGTGTATTACAGTCTGTCAGAATGACCGTGTGGGTCGTACCGCCCCCTACACTTCCTGTAGTGTATTACAGTCTGTCAGAATGACCGTGTGGGTCGTACCGCCCCCTACACTTCCTGTAGTGTATTACAGTCTGTCAGAATGACCGTGTGGGTCGTACCGCCCCCTACACTTCCTGTAGTGTATTACAGTCTGTCTGAATGACCGTGTGGGTCGTACCGCCCCCTACACTTCCTGTAGTGTATTACAGTCTGTCTGAATGACCGTGTGGGTTGTATCGCCCCCTACACTTCCTGTAGTGTAATACAGTCTGTCAGAATGAGCGTGTGGGTCGTATCGCCCCCTACATTTCCTGTAGTGTAATACAGTCTGTCAGAATGAGCGTGTGGGTCGTATTGCCCCCTACGCTTCCTGTAGTGTATTACAGTCTGTCAGAATGACCGTGTGGGTCGTATCGCCCCCTACACTTCCTGTAGTGTATTACAGTCTGTCAGAATGACCGTGTGGGTCGTACCGCCCCCTACACTTCCTGTAGTGTAATACAGTCTGTCAGAATGACCGTGTGGGTCGTATCGCCCCCTACACTTCCTGTAGTGTATTACAGTCTGTCAGAATGACCGTGTGGGTCGTATCGCCCCCTACACTTCCTGTAGTGTAATACAGTCTGTCAGAAGGACCGTGTGGGTCGTACCGCCCCCTACACTTCCTGTAGTGTATTACAGTCTGTCAGAATGACCGTGTGGGTCGTACCGCCCCCTACACTTCCTGTAGTGTATTACAGTCTGTCAGAATGACCGTGTGGGTCGTACCGCCCCCTACACTTCCTGTAGTGTATTACAGTCTGTCTGAATGACCGTGTGGGTCGTATCGCCCCCTACACTTCCTGTAGTGTATTACAGATGTTTGTGTCGTACCTGTGTGGGAGTTGGTGTTTATGTCTGTTCCGAGGACACTCCATCCTGGCGGCAGCGGTATGTGTCGGAGAGCGAGTGCCAGTGTCTCGTCCAGCCGCTCACACTCCTGCAGGGGGATCTGACACTCGTCCAGCAGCAGCGCCCTCTCCAGGCCATCCCGCTGGCCAGACGCACTCAGCAGGAAATGGGCCATGTCCAGGGCGAGGTCCTGCACATACTGGAACCGCTCCTCAGCCACGGCGTCCACAGAGCCGCCTGGCCGAGCCAGGCACAGAGTGACCTGCACGGTCTCCCCCCGGTCATGAGCTACAAAGGAGGAGAAGGAGAGTCATATTCATTTACATCGACACAGGCTGGTCATAGTCCGGCACCTAGTGCCCTACACCCTACCGGAACCGGATCAGTTCTACCCAAAGAGGTCCAGCACTGCTGTATGAGCTGCTGTATGGATCCCGTCACTCACACCCTACAGGGATTTAAAGGCCCATTATCCTTGTGCAGCGCCACCTGCAGGAGCCTGAAGGTACTACCACCTTAAACACACAGGGGGACTTATTTTGTTTGCCTGGTGAGATTATCTTCCTTTGATCTTTCGTTTTCCATACACAAGTATCCAAGCTCCGCACATATATCTCACGAAAGACTCGTGACCTGCACTTCTATACTATATATAACATATACTAACATGGTTTATTTACGAGGGTCCGTGTTTGCCACGACACAAGAGAGCCTATAAATATCCAGCATTCCAGCGCACACGGCTTCACTGACATTCCCAACATCAATCACAGCCCGGCTCTCCAACGAACACGCTATCCGACACTGTGGGAGAGTGGCTCAACAGAAAACGCTTCCTCCACCTCCCTGAGCCTCTGAAGAATTAGACTAACGAACCCTCCGCTGTCGTTAAGGGGTTAAACAGGGTCACGCTCACGCGTTCAGTTCTTCCTCGGATCAGCGTGAAGCTGCCTGCTTCACCCCCCACAGCTGACCGCCCGCAGCCCGGACCACAAAACGTTCTCGCATTAACAGCTACATTATTTCCACGGGCTGGAGGCCGAGGGACTCAGATGTGCTGAGAGAGGAACACGCACATCAATAACGCTGACGGCCCTGAGACGCTGCCAGCATCACGCTCCTCACACGAACACAGCTTCTGCTACTTCAGCCACATATTTCACCTCACAGCTGCACGTTCAAAACCCGCACACACCACCCCAACCTAACGTCACGTGTGGGTTTCACAGTCGGCCTGCAGTCGGCCAGCTGAGACACGCTTGCTGCTTTAGCGCTGGAGCTACAAGGCTGGTTAGTCCACCGACTAGCATCAGCGTTCTCCAGTATATCCGACAGAGACATCCGGGAATTCCAGGACCTCACAAACGGCACAGTCTACAGACCGCGGTGCAAAATACCCACACAGAACAAAACCCACGGAGAACCGGCAGAGCTCCATCACTGCCTATGGGTCATATATAACCCGTCACCAACCGCACACAGGCTCTTCACACACCGGTTAGCACAACCGACTGCTCAGCAGCTCTTCAGCACAGCGCTACTAATTCACCACTGGCACAAGCAACCAGTGGTTAACTAACCGCACAGCTGCTCTTCATTTAGCACAGTGTTACTAATTCATACCGGTTTAGTTAAGCAACCGCACAGTGGCTCTTCAGCGCAGTGTTACTAATTCATACCGGCCTGGTTAACTAACCACACACCAACCGCACAGCGGCTCTTCATTTAGCACAGTGTTACTAATTCATACCGGTTTGGTTAACGAACCGCACAGCGGCTCTTCATTTAGCACGGCGGCTTTTACAACCAACCGCACAGTGTTCATTTAGCTAATTCATACCGGTCTGGTTAACCAACGCCGCACAGCGGCTCTAACATACACTACAACCGGTTTGGGTTAACAAACCGCTCTTCATTTAGCACAGTGTTACTAATTCATTGACCGGGCTTTTTATTTAGGACTTCTCGGAAAATCTAACCGCACAGTGGCTCTTCATTTACATGACAGACACCTCTGAAGTGCCACCTCTGAGCCCAGCACAGGGGTCCACAGCGTGCTACTAACCTGGACACACAGCCTGCAGTGTAACATGGCTGACCCTCAGGGTGGTGGTCAGGTGTCTCTGGGTAGTTCCGGCAAACAGCAGGTAAAACTCCACATCTTCCTCGTCCTCCACGTACTCCTCCTGATTCAGCTGGACCGTCAACACACACTCCCCCTGCCGGACAGAGCAGGACACGAACAGGCCCGATTAGCCAATCAATCAATTAGCCTTCATTAGCACCCAGAAAACAACAAGAGGCCATCAGTTTCAGTGCAGCTGAAATGAAACGTAATTCAATCTGGGTAAACTAAAATCTAAACAAAACACAAATTACCAATAACATCAATTTAGATAAAACAAAACAGAACAAAGAATTAAATCTGGATCTAATTACAAAATAAAATTAAAACTGAACTGAGGTTTGGAACCCCCCCCCCTTGTGTGCGGAAATATACAGAGACCAATACCACGTTCATAATTATATCTTTCCCGTTACATTAAAAATAAAAACATTCTATACGTACCTGTTTTAAACTTTTGACCTGCTATTTGTAAAGCTTTCTCAGCCTGAGACTGACCTCACTTACCCAGAGGCTCAAACAAACACAACCACAACCCCCCCCCCACCCCGCCCCCACAAAGTGGTCCGTACTCCACCTACACCATCCACAACAAACACACGGTAAACAGCAAAACAATCAACACCTGGACATAAAGAGACACAGCGGCTAACACGCTACCACACGCTAACACAGCCCCCTCCACACATACAGGCTCGGATAAACAGTCATTACCCCCCCCCCCCGATCCCCGCCCCCTTTTAATCACCGTGTTGTAGTCCTGTTTAATCACCGTATGTGTTCAGACTTTATTAAACCTCCCAGCCCATCCTAAACACTGCCCCGCTAAAACCCACCATCGCACAAGGACCACTAATCCATCCCGGACCCTCCAACAGTTCCGGACCTCATACAATCAGCGCACCAGCAATAACACGTCCGGCTGGAAACTGGGTTTTCTACTGAGTACTGGTTTCCAGTTACAGAACGAGCTGGAGCCAAACGGTGCCGAGAAGCTGGAGTGCGGTTCATGGTGCTGGGGTTAACGTGGGTGGAGTGTGTTCCTGGAGCAAACCCAGTATGTCAGTCGTGTTTGTGTATGAAGTGTGAGTCACTGTCCGGAGTCACTGTCCGGAGTCACTGTCCGGAGTCACTGTCCGGAGTCACTGTCCGGAGTCACTGTCCGGAGTCACTGTCCGGAGTCACTGTCACAGGTTTTGTTATTGTTGTTCAGATTTAATCGTCAGGTTAGACGCGTGTTTGGGATGGGAACTGGGTTAGAGATTCCGCACCTCTGTATTTAGGTCTAGCTGCGTGTGTGCGTGCACATAGGCATGCACTGCTTTGCATGTGCAGGTTGCAGGTGGCTGGATTGATAACGTTCAGTCGGCACACATGACTTACAGGCTGAACACAGCAGCGAGGAAACGGTCTGTGGCTCGAATGGCGGAGTGAGGTTTTGTTTCTGGTTAGAGGAAGCGTTGTTGCGTTAGCAGGTGTAGCCAGCGCTCGTCACGTCGGCGTTATTTGAGAGCTAATTAAAAGGGCTGCAGTGTCGGCGGGTTGATGTATTCCTGCAGCTGAGGGAGGCGGATGTGGGCCGCTTGCGTGGGCGTGTTGAGCCAGATCACAAAACTGTCTCTCTGTACACTTCGCTGTGTGTTTGTTGGATCCTCCTTGTTTTCATTCTGTGTTTTCACCAGCTTTTAATAATGTGAGGTTCATGTTTTCTTAACATTAATGAGATCATGTTGCTCTTTGGGCTCCATGATCATTTCAGAGTGCAGTTATTAGGAATGTAATTTAATTATGGGTCAGCTCTGATGGTGGAATTTTGACCCTGGACCCAGGAGCTGTCTAATAAGCAATGCACTTTTGGTGCTGATAAACTGTACAGCAACAGAGCATCCCAAAACATCCCAAAAGCTAATAAACCATGCAAAGAATTAGCATCCCACAATGTACCACATCTCAGCAAACCTAACCAAACCACACCAAGACCTGCCAAGTCATACAAATAAACTACCAGCCTGAAACTTCCTAAAGCACCAAACAACCTACCAGACCACACCAAGAACCTCCGCCCAAAAACCTAAACAACTATCCCAAAACAAAAAACAACAATCTTCACAAAAACTACCAAAACACAAAAAACCCAATACTAAAAAAAAAAAAACTACCACACCACAAGAACACTCTTCAAAAAACTACCACACCACAACAACAACAACACTCTTCAAAAAACTACCACACCACAACAACAACACACTTCAAAAAACTACCACACCACAACAACAACACTTCAAAAAACTACCACACCACAAAAACAACACTTCAAAAAACTACCACACCACAAAAACAACACTTCAAAAAACTACCACACCACAAAAACAACACTTCAAAAAACTACCACACCACAAAAACTCTTCAAAAAACTACCACACCACAAAAACAACATTCTTCAAAAAAAACTACCACACCACAAAAACAACAGTCTTCAAAAAAAACTACCACACCACAAAAAGCACTAGCATCCAAAACGATATCAAATCCCACAAAAGGTTTCAGACCGTAATAAGAATTACCATCCCACAATGTACCAGGCCTCACCAAAAACTATCCCAAAACCTAATGAAACCACACACCCAAACCACAAGACCTACCATCCCAAAACCTACCAAACCCATACCAGGAACTACCACACAAAGAACCATCCCATAAATAAACAAATCACTCCAGAAACTACTAAACACCAGGCATTACCATCCCAAAATCTAACATCCTGAAACCTAACAACAAGCTCACCAAGAACTACCACACCAACAACCATCCCAAAAACTAACAAATAATACCAAGACCCACCATCCCACACAAACCAAAACTACCATCACTAAACCTATTAACCCACCTCCAAACACACATCCCAAAATCTACCAACCCATCCCAAGAACTACCATCCTGAAACTACTAATAACAAACCATCTCAAAACCTAACAAACATCACAAAGAACTACTGCAACAACCCCATCACACCGTCCCAAAATCTACCAACCCATCCCAAGAACTACCATCTTGAAATTATTAACAAACTCACCATAAACTACCACAGCAACCACCATCCCAAAAACTACCATCCCATCCCAAAATCTAACATCCTGAAACCTAACAAGCTCACCAAAAACTACCACACCAACAACCATCCCCCAAACCTAATAAACATCTCTAAACCTAACATCACACCATCCCAAAGTCTACCAACCCATACCAAAATCTAACATCCTGAAACCTAACAAGCTCACCAAGACCTACCACACCAACCACCATCCCAAAAACTAAACTATAATACCAAGAACTACCAACCTGAAACCTACTAACAAACTCACCAAGAACTACCATCCTGAAACGACTAATAACAAACCATCTCAAAACCTAACAAACATCACAAAGAACTACTGCAACAACCCCATCACACCATCCCAAAATCTACCAACCCATCCCAAGAACTACCATCCTGAAATTATTAACAAACTCACCATAAACTACCACAGCAACCACCATCCCAAAAACTACCATCCCAAAGTCTACCAACCCATCCCACACAAACCAAAACTACACTCACTAAACCTACCAACCCATACCATGAACCACCATCCTGAAACTACTAACAACAAACCATCTCAAAAACTACCACACAAGAACGTCCAAAGCACACCAGGCGGCACTTTCGGGGCTGATTACCTGTACAACAGGTGAACTACAGTCTGTAAATGTACATCTACGTCATGGAAATATAAGGCAGGTGTTTCTAACATAGTGGCCACATTGCAGAGGTCCAAGGTGTATGTGAGCGGATATACAAGGACATCTGTCTAATAACGTGATCGACGGCGTTACCTCACCGCAAGGTGAGACAGCTAGCAACAACGGACATCTTAGCCAAACAGGGTCTGAGAGTCTATACGGTACACAGTCTAGCTTTCTCCCAACTACAGTGGGCAGTGCCCCGACCCAACAACGCTCTGACGCTGTTCCTACTGGACTGTGGGGTCTGTAGTTTCGGTCTCCAGATGAACAGTACGTTAAGGTACGTGTCTTACTGAAGCTTGCTCCCGCTGGGTGGTCCGCCTCATGGCTGTGTTTATGCCGTGTTTATGTTTTGACCTACTCCAGCACCTGCTCTCCATATCGGGCTGCGGCGGTCTAAAAGTGTCCTGTAGCTCCACGAGCATGCAGGCTATCTCCAGCAGGAGCGTTCTGAGGGGCTGCGTGTTCAGCTCTGTGTTCAGACCCCTCTGTTTTCACTGTAACAGGCGCCAGTATAGCCCAGTGAGTTATAGGACATGTCCTCAGATGACCCCAGGGATTTAAGGCAGCCAGCTGTTTCTGTTGGTCATTCGGTCTGTGTTATGAAAGCCCCGCCTCCTCCTGTTGCACACCTCGGTGGAAATCCAAGTCTCTCAGTAGTAGCAATGCACCGAAATGGCAACAAACTTTTGGCTGCTAATTTGCATAAACGTACAGACTCTCTGAACCTCCAATTTCAGATTCTCAGACCCCTAGACTCTCTGCCCCCAAGCCCCTCAGACTCCAGACCCTCAGTCACTGAAGCTACAGTCTCTCACTGTCCCACTCCATGCTACTGTTAACAGCCTCTTCTCCCAGAGAGCTTTTCAGCCCCACCCGCAACTGTCATCAGTCTCCACCTATGACTACAGACTCCAGACTCTCAGCCCCCTCATGACTTCATGACTCTCATCCTCGTCTGTCTGCCCCTGAGCCTCCCAGGCTACAGCCTTTCAGCCCCAGAGACCCCCATGCAACCGACTCTCAGCCCCACCCAACTCCAGACTTTCCGCCCCACCCAAGACACCAAACTCTCAGACTAGGTACTACAGACCCTGTCCCTCCCAGATTAGAGGATTCCCACTCTCCAGACTACAGTCTCTCTGCTCACTAGATGACCGGCTCTCGGCTCCCAAGACTCCAGACTCTTAGTCCCCGGAGCTTTGAGACTCCCTGCCCCACAGGCTGCAGGTCTTCAGTCCCTGGTACTATGGACCCTCTGTCCCAAGATACCAGACTCCATGTTTCCCAGATCGTCAGCCCCCTAGAGACCAGACCCTCCGTCTCTCAGATTACAGACCCTCAGTCCCCCGGATTCCAGACTGCCTGTTCTCCAGACTACAAACCTTCAGTCCTCTAGGTTCCAGAGTCCCTTACCCCCCACCCAGACTCTCAGGTCCCCCTTGACTCAAGATCCCCTTCACAAGTCTCTCAATGGCACTAGACTTTCTTCCCCCAGACTCTTCACCCTCGACTCCAAAGGCTCAGCCTAAACTCGACTGTAGAGTTATTTATGAAACAGTGCTGCAGTTCTAGAAAGTAAACAAGCAACGGTCCCGCCCTTTCTCCCACACTCATCACTCCTAGGATTCCTTGGCAGCGTTGCTCACAGCAGCTACATTCAGTTACCCACAAAGTTAGCTGATGCTACATTTATCATCGGAACACAACTAAGGTTAATAAACAGCTCGGGAAAAATTTAGGAGCCCACCTGTAACTGATCAGGTTCTCTAGGTGTGCAGGTTCTGGGTTTGTGTTGGTTCTGTTTGGTTCTCTACACTACTGGAAGCATGTCTCCCAAACTCCAGATCAGATATTGTATTAGATCTGTTTATGTAGAAAATCACTAATGACCTCCAGAAGCCTGTTTTTAGAACCATGCTCGCTGTGCGTCTCACCCCAGCCACCGCTCGCCAGTCTCTCTGTAGGTCACTCGAGGTCATCTTACGGTGGGTAAGGGACATTGGAATGAGGTGGCGCTCATCACGGTCAGTAGAGTGGGTTTGGCCCTCTGCCAGTCTGTAGCTGTGTTGTCCTGTGTGTTTGCTGCTGGACCTTGTTCTTATGAACCAGACGCTCACTGTATCTGCCAGTAAAGCTAGAACCCAACCTTCGGTTCCTCACTGAGAACCTGCTGTACATGTGGAGATGCTGGTTTAAGAAGGAACCGGAGTGGGCTCTGATTTATTTACAGAGCTGTAGTGTTTAACTTATTCTGTCTAAATATAAATGTTTGGGTAAAGTCATCCGACACATTGGGAATGTCAGATTTTGAAATCCTCAACCATACAAATACTCCAGACTTGCCTCCTCAGTCTCAGTCTGGGCCTCCAGGCTCTTCCCATAACAGCCTTCTCTTTCCCCCTGCCCACATGGCATCTGATTTTCACCCACTCATGGCAGCACATCACCATGAAACCATGGCACGCATGTGTGAGTAAGTCACACGACCTTGTCCACTTCAGAGTGGTCACCTGCATCACAGCAGCCAAACCGGCTTTGTGCGTAATCTCACAGTGGTGTTGTTGTGTCTTGGGTGCAGCATCCCATCCCACACAGTGTGCCCTGAGCAGCTCGCTAATCTAATTAAAAAGTCCCTGACGCTAAACAAAACAGTAATATGGAATTACTCAGCCCACAGCCACTCCCACCCTGCACGCAAACCACACATGGCCTGGCCCTTCATGAACACGGCTGAACCACCAGACCATGGACTAATAACATTCCTTCCTAGAGGTCATTACTGCAACAGCCCCAAACAACGTCTAACGCACAACCGCTAACACTGTTCTTAAAGAGCGTGGTGATAATGAAGCCAAAGAATCTGCATACTCACATATAACGGAGCTTGCTGCGGATTGAGTTTCATGGCATCGGCCACTGCAGAGAGACAGAAAGTGCATAACGTTAGAAGAATGACACTAGTCCACACAAAACAACATACACAGAACGTTTATCAGGTTTAAATACTCAGCGTATAGCGACTAGCACTGTTAGCAAACAGCCTCAAACGGTCTGTTCGAAGCAGTGGTGCAGTGATGTCTGGATAAGTGGACATAGGTTGCCTTCTTCGGGGAACACCACAGCACCTCCACGGCAACACTCCTGAATCCTTCAATACATTGTGAATGAGCTCTAGCTCCACACAGTGTAATCTAAAACTACAAGCAGCTAAAAGGGCTAAAGGGCTTACAGGCAAAGGCGACGTGAAGTCTTAATATCCAACTGTAAACAAATATGCCATGGAAACAACCTTCAGTCTTAAATTTACTTATGCATCAAGTGTGAAATAGCAAATCCCATCAAAATAACTGAGGGAACAAAATCATAAATAAAATAAAAATAAATAAAGCTGAGGGATTAAAGTCATATAATGGATTTAAAAAAAAAAAAAAAAAAAAAAGGTTGGACTGAAATGTGCTGTTGTGGGTGTTACCATTATTATCATTACTTCACAAATTCCAGTAAGGTACTTTGATGTGGTGACTTTAATCACAAACTACTGGCATGCATTAGTTAGCAAAAGGAGGGTAGCAGAAAACGTCACAACATGAAGGAGACGCTGGTTGTGAAACACCGGATTGGCTGGACACTTGAGTCTCTATGATCGTGGTCGTGTTTGGTAGTATGGAACGGGACTGCACCAGTTTATCGGCCTAGTTAAATAAAAAACGGGCTACAAATGGACTTAATTAGTTAGTGACTAATTTAATAGTCTGTAATAGTAGTAGTAATAATATTTACAGTAATAACTACCAAGCTATATTTCTCTATTCTAAATAATAACAGGGTGAGTTTGATCACCAGCAGCTTAGCTTTTAGGTCCAATAAATGAATAGATAAATAGATAAATAAAAAAATAAATTACACTACCCAAGCCAGGAACCTCATGGAACAAACTCACATTTTACAGGCTACAGGTCTTCCACAAGGGGGCGCCATCTGCAGTGCATGAATGGCACTTCCATAATTCTGATTTTACAAAAACTCTGTATTTGGTGTATATTCAGCACACTGCGACGCTAAAATAAAAGTCCCTCAAAACAAAACCAGCATCTATAAAAAGAAACGGAGAGTCCAATTCTGCTCAGCACAGCACATTCAGCTCCTGCTGACTCATCCGTAGTGGACCATGTGCGTGCAGTTAGCCCAGAGTGAGCGGAACTGCTGTGTCTGAGTCACGCTGCCCCAAAGCCAGCATGAGGGCTTTAACAGCTCCTACCACATGTCCTGCACCAACCCAATCAGGCCTCTCCGCTGAACCCGAACCCGTGAGCTCATCAGAACCACTGACCACAAAACCTGTTCACACAAAACAGCCAGGAGCGGCGCTAACAGCGCAGTGTAAACAGACAATCAGGCCAATGATGTCATGACCGTGTGAAGGTGCCACTCTCTGGAATGTCACGGTAGGATGCCAAACATGGTGCCCACTTGTTAGTGGGCACAGAGCTTCGGCCGACTAGAGGAAACAGCGGAGCCCACATAATACGGCCTGACCAGAGATATGTACCCGGAGAAGCTCAGGGCTGGTCCATGCAGTTACCTCCACCCTACACTCATCCTAAATGACCAGCTAGTCATCCACCTCCTGGTGCTCCACCCAACCAGCCCAATACCATACAGACCTCAAAACACCTAAAGACCCCAACCATCCCGGGGGGCTCCATAGCAGAACCGAGGAACCAAAAAGAGAGGGAGGGAGAGAGAGAGAGTAAGAGAGCAGAGTATGACCAGGAGATCGAAAAGAGGAGAAGAGAGAGAGAGAGAAGAGTGTGAAAGGGGCAGTGAGGGGTAAAGATAGATGAAAGGAGAGAGAGAGCGCGCGAGAGCGAGAGAACAGAAGAGGAGCTGAACTGTGTTAATGGCAGCTCTGCAGCGAGAGGCCTCAACAACACAAACACTGCAGAGTCAGCACACGGCGGTTTCCCTAACCGAGAGAGAGAGAGAGAGAGAGAGAGAGAGAGAGAGAGAGAGAGAGACACACAGAGAGAGAGAGAGAGAGAGAGAGAGAGAGAGAGAGAGAGAGAGAGAGAGAGAGAGAGAGAGAGAGAGAGAGAGAGACAGAGAGACAGAGAGACACAGAGAGAGAGAGAGAGAGAGAGAGAGAGAGAGAGAGAGAGAGAGAGACAGAGAGACAGAGACAGAGAGACAGAGAGAGCGAGAGAAACAGAGAAAGAGAACAAGAGAGAGACACAGAGAGAGAGAGAGAGAGAGAGAGAGAGAGAGAGAGAGAGAGACACACACACAGAGAGAGAGAGAGAGAGAGAGAGAGAGAGAGAGAGAGAGAGAGAGAGAGAGAGAGAGAGAGAGAGAGACAGAGAGAGAGAGAGAGAGAGAGAGAGAAAGAGGTCCGTCACAGGAGGGGGTGCGAGGAGAAAACTACAGAGGGGCCGAGAGAACGAGAGAGAGACACAGAGAGAGGAGAGACACAGAGAGAGATCGAGGCTACAGACAGACTGAGAGAGAGACACACCCAACTGACTCCCTAGAAGAACAGAGAGAGGAGAGATCTTGAGAATCTAGGGAGAGGTTTGAGAGAGAGAGAAGGAGAGAGAGAGAGGAGACGGAGAGAGATATAATTACGAGAGAGAGATGAGAACGGGCCTGGCATGGACCCCCCCCCGGGGGCGGGACCCCCCCCGGCCCTGGGGGTCACAACGGGGGCCCTGCGATTAGGAGCGGCAACATGGCGAACCCCAGAAGGCCCTGCCGAGGACCCCTTCCCGTTATCTGCGAGACTCATGCATACTCCTACCAGTCCAGGGGGAGGACACTGGGCCACTGATCGCGGCTACAGAACACTGGGCGTCGTTACTGGCTGTCCCAACACCCAACTGACCCCTACCGAACAGAACACACAGATCATTTGATCCCTGCGAGAGGAACTAGGGGCCCTGGGTTTGGGCTGTCCCTGAGAGGACCCCCCCCGGCCTAAAATGACGGATGAATATACCCCCCCGCGTACCCTGCGAGGACCCCTCCCGGCCCTGCGAGGACCCCTCCCGGCCCTGCGAGGACCCCTCCCGGCCCTGCTACCCCTGCTCCCTCGCTCTGAGCTTTAGAGGAGTCCTGATGCTGCAGAGCCCAGACCAGCACAGGCGGACGGGAAGACGAGGCCTCTGGTTATGTAAGCCGTGTTCAGTAAACACCGTAATTAAGGTGGTATTTTCGGAGCCTTTTAGCCCCTCAGGGCAGCAACAGCGCGACGGAGCCGAGCACTGAAGGATCGTGACTGGAGAACCCAGAGCATTCTCTAATGTGTTCAGGGGGCGGGGCCGGGGGCGGGGCCAGACTGATCAGCTCTGCTCTGGAGCTGCTGTTGGGTTTGAGCCGTGGCTTAGCGTTAGCGTTAGCATTGTCTGGCCGAACATCGCAACGAGGCAGAAACACAAACAGGCCGTGGGGTCAGCGGGTTCACTGGATCTTCACACGATCAGGAAGCTTCCGAGGAACAGCTCAGTGATTCCACCGCGCTCTCCAAATGTGGCCAATCAGGCAGGACGTGTTTGGTGTCTGAGGTTTGGCTTCTTCAGTTATAGCGCCGGCGCTACGAGGCTACTGCATACTTCAAGTTACATCAGATCCATCACCATCGGGACGTTTCATCTGAGGACTAACTGGTGTAGATAGTTGTGATCAAAGGTTTTACTGAAATACTATTAATAAACAAATAAATAAATAAA
>JAMWET010000171.1:47500-50000 GCA_024036415.1 Prochilodus magdalenae | reverse complement strand
TTTATTTACAGCGTTTATCCATGAGCTTTATTAACCGGTCTTCTGTTTTATAACATCCAGCCTTCTTTTAAATCTGCTGCCTGCAGGCACGTCGAGCAAGGAGCCCGTTCACCGCCGCCGGGCCAGGAGCCCGTTCACCGCCGCCGGGCCAGGAGCCCGTTCACCGCCGCAGGGCCAGGAGCCCGTTCACCGCCGCCGGGACGGGAGCCCGTTCACCGCCGCAGGGCCAGGAGCCCGTTCACCGCCGCAGGGCCAGGAGCCCGTTCATTGCCGCAGGGCCAGGAGCCCGTTCACCACTGCCGGGACGGGAGCCCATTCACCGCCGCCGGGACAGGAGCCCGTTCACCGCCGCCGGGACAGGAGCCCGTTCACAGCCGCCGGGACAGGAGCCCGTTCACCGCCGCCGGGACAGGAGCTCGTTCACCGCTGCCGGGCCAGGAGCCCGTTCATTGCCGCAGGGCCAGGAGCCCGTTCATTGCCGCAGGGCCAGGAGCCCGTTCACCACTGCCGGGACAGGAGCCCGTTCACTGCCACAGGGCCAGGAGCCCGTTCACTGCCACAGGGCCAGGAGCCCGTTCACCGCTGACAGGACGGGAGCCCGTTCACCGCCGCAGGGCCAGGAGCCTGTTCACCTCTGCGCTTGCTTTTAACAGCACTGGAGACACAAACCGATCCGGACGTTTGTGACGCTGGTCTGCTCCTGAGCTCCAGCGGTGCGGTAGTACGGGGCCTTTGTTGTCTGGCTCTGAGCTCAAAAAGACGTGCGCCCTCAATAGAGGAGCTGTGGCCTCCCAGACAGGGCTTACAGGGACAATACAAACACACCAGCCCACCAACACCCACCTCCACCTAACCAGCTCACCTGTCTCACAGCACGGGCAGGTCTGCACACGCAGGAGCTCCGCACTTTCCGGCCCAGAGCCAAAACCAGCACTGGCCTAGCCAGGCTGAGCCAGCAGACGGCAGCGCGTACGTGTGAGCATCCCTGATTCTGATTCATCTGCTTTGGATATTAATCGACTGATTGATTTGATCATTTTGTTAATTTTATTTATTCATGTCATGTGACCAAAATTCCTGACACTGTTATCACAGTAGACGCCGATATTTGCTGCACTGAAACCAACTGTATCACATTTAGGGCTGCAGCTCCACCACTATCGTGACAGTCCAGTATGTGGATTACATACACACAGCAGGACGTACATCACACCGGCGAAGGGAGTTCCCTGCTTCAGCCTTGAATCCAAGCATCCGTACACGGGCAGCTGTTCCTGAACAGCTAAAGGCTAACGGCTAATGGGTGTGGGCTGCACGTCTGTAAGAAATCAGGACCCCTTTAATGTCAGAGCTACAAACGGCCGCTCCTAATAGCTCCTAATTACTTACCGTTAGAGACCTTTACAAAGCAGGCTGCGGGTTTTCTGGAAGGCTACGCTTCTGAGGAGAGATAGGAAAGCGTCTCTGGAGAGCCGCACGCTAAACTGCTGGGCTTGGTCCCTTTGTAAAAGATCTGGATAACAAAGCCACCAGATTACAGTCTCCTTAATCATTCCTGATGGAGTCAGGAGAGGCAAACCGGACCAGCACAGGTATTAAACCTACAGGACATGGTCCGACTCCAGACCTCTCGGTGGGCAGTACTGCTGAAGCACTGTTACTAATTAAACCCCATACATAACAACGTACGTTCCCACAGCACAACTGGAGTGGCGTAACCGAGCGAGGAGAGCGAGGGTCCTGCTGAGAGTCGCGCTGTAAAGCCGGGAACCAAAAACCGAGTATCAGAGGGGTCCAGTCTTCCACACCACACTGCAGGCTTACACACCAACATCACACGACTTCAAAAGAGGGGCTGCCTCCATGTTTGGGTCTGGTGAAATCTAAAGTTGGTCTGGTGGAAATCTAAAAACGCCTGGAAAAACCGCATACATGAGGGAACACCTGGAAACGGACACAGTCCACCAGAAACATGGAAACGCTCTAGACCCGGGAACACCTGGAAACACGTCTAACCCGAGGGAACACCTGGAAACACGTCTAACCCGAGGGAACACCTGATCAACACATCACACGAGGGAAACCCCCTGGAAACACCTAGGTAACACACCTGGAAAACACGAACCCGGAGGGAAGGAGAAACATTTTTAACCCGAGGGAAACACCTGGATAACCCGAGGAGAACACCTGAACACATCTAACCCTGAGGGAGAAACACATCTGAATCTAACCCGAGGGGAACACCTAAACCACATCAAATACAAACAAAAACAAACACGTCTAACCACGACGTGAACAGGCATGCGCAGGCCACCACTGCAGAATTCCTGGAGAAGCCTAATTCTCAAACAAAAAAGTAGTGATCCAGCTGGGAATTCCTGGAAAGCCTAATTCTCCGTGAAAGCAACACTGACGTATCAGCAGCTTGACAGCAGTGTTCCACAGGCACTGATGTGGAAACGTACCACAGATACTCCTAAAGGTGAATCAAGGTGAACTA
>JAMWET010000171.1:22500-42500 GCA_024036415.1 Prochilodus magdalenae | reverse complement strand
TACAAACAAACACACACATATACACACACACACCAGCCATAACATTGCATCCCACCTCCCTGTATCTACACCCACTGACCATACAGGACACTCTGTAGGTGTACAGGTCCAGACTGTAGTCCATCTGTTTCTCTGTGTACTGTATTACCCTGTTTTTCAATGGTCAGGACCCCCACAGGACCACCACAGAGCCAACCCAGGACCACCACAGAGCAGGTATGATGTGGGTGGTGGATCATTCTCAGCACTGCAGTGACATTCACTGGTGGTGTGTTAGTGTAGGTGGTGCTGGTGTGAGTGGATCAGACACAGCAGTGCTGCTGGACTTCTCAGTGTCACTGCTGGACTGAGAATCGTCCACCAACCAAAACTATACCATGGGGCAGCGTCCTGTGGGGCAGCGTCCTGTGGGGCAGCGTCCTGTGTCCCCTGATGAAGGACTAGAGGATGACCAACACTGCACTGTGCAGCAGCAGATAAGCTATCGTCTCTGACTGTCCATCTACAAGGTGGACCAAAATGATCAGATATTCTGTTTTTGTGATGTCACATGGTGAACCGGTTCTTCAGATGTTCTACACAGAACCTGAAAGCAGTTCTCTATACCATTTAAAGGGGTTCTTCTGTTATGAGGTGAAGGAAACCACCCAGAACCGCCTCCCCGTGTAACGCTTCCCCGTGACCGGCTGTCTTTACTATGAACAGGACGTACGTGTTTTGTCACAGTGAATGAGCTCCAGCAGGATGTGGATGCCGTGTGAGTGCACGGCTCCCTCCCGGAGGTGCAGATGTCCTGACGGAGCACAGCAAACACTCATTATTGACATTTTCCTCAACTGCTCAGTCGAGCTGTTACCGACGTAATTACAGAACACACAGAAACGCCCACGCAGCAAAGCAGCGCACTGGTCTCCCGCTCCGTCCTCGCCTCAGGTTCCGACTCTGTCCTGAAAAGCCCTTTCCCTTCAGGACCGCGTAACAGGCTCAACAACGGACGGGTTCGGGGTCTGAGGGCTGCATCTTTTAGCTACGAGGCTAACGAAGCTAACAAAGACATAAGCGCCTATTAGCATGATGCTAACTGCAAGTGTTCAGTGTACTCTAACAGACTGGACAGTCTTCCAGGTAGTTGTTACTGTTTTAGCTCTTTCAGCTACTGTCCATGTTAGGGTCTTATTAGCATGAGATTAGCACTGGGACAAATAAGGACAGACAGTACAGGACGCTGCACAGACAGACACCATCATACATTACAGACCCTCCATGTTCCATGTTACTCTTCGAGATGGAGCACCGCAAGTCTGCTTAAAGTACCGAAGGGTAATAAGAGAGGAAGTGGAAGCAGTGCTTTATTTTTTTATTGATTTATTTTCATGTACTGAAGGAAAAAAATTAGCAAGTAACCGGATTAGACAAGCAAGATCAGTATAACAATAAAAATAGTTCATTAAGAATTACATCTCACGTACATTAAATTTAATTATTTGAATATTTTTTAACAATAATCTTTTGAATTTTTACTTAATGGACTTTTAATTTAATTACTTTTCATTATATATATACATACATATATACTGCAAATACAGTATAAACACAGTTTACTGCAAATACTTTCTTTTTTATCTGTATTTTTATTTTATCTTAATTTCACTCTTCATTTTTGGCTCTCCAAACTACATTAATATTGCCAGTTTCTAAAATGTATGATCGAGTTTTGGGTATACCATTTCTGTGAAACACTTACAAAAGGTTCTATACAAACAAAGATTTTTATCATCATCATCATCATCATCATCATTATTATTATTAATAATATTATTTATTTATTTTATTATTGCAATTATTCCCCCAACATCAAAAGCAAGATCCATTCGATTATCATTTGTTGTTGTTGCGATTTGATGCTAATAGTCCACTGCTAGCCCTGCTGTGTCTGATCCACTCACACCAGCACCACCCACACTAACACCACCACCACCACGTCAGTGTCACTGCAGTGCTGAGAATGATCCACCACCCACATACTACCTGCTCTGTGGTGGTCCTGTGGGGGTCCTGACCATTGAAGAACAGGGTATATTGAACCATTTTCAATACAGAACCATATACAGCACACTGAAGAACCATTCCACCATGCAAAGAACTATCTATCTATCTAAGCATGCAATAAGGTTTGGTGAGTATTCATGGCTCTACACAGAACCACCATCTTCACTAAAGAACCTAGAGCCTTGCCCAGAGTCCAACATAGAGTCCACAGCGACATTACCCGCACGGCATGGACCAGTCAGTGGAACGAGCTATATTTCGCGGGTGCAGAGCAGAACAGCTTCATTAGCTGCTGTGGAGGGAGGTTGGAGAGGAAGCCGTCCAGACGCGCTCCACCGTCCAGCATGCAGATGTGCGCTCACACAAAGAGCTGTATGTTCTCCACAGCTGAGCCGGGCCAGAGGTTACTAGCGGTCAAAGCCATCAGAGAAACACATGCACAGTGCAGAGCCCTCCACAATGTCCTGGCAACTGCTAGTCAGCATATGAGCGGCGCATGTGGCCATGGTCATCTGAGCTGCAGACGCTTTAGGAAAGCTCGTTAAACTCAGCTCATGGTGTGTTCCTCAATGACAGCTCGGGGTTCATTCAGTGGGAGTTCAGAGCAGGCAGAGTTACAGCTGCTGCACGCCTGCGACTTTTAATAAAACAACATCACTGAGAGATAGTCTGGTAATATCAGCAGACGTTCATCACCCACACTCATCAGTACCCGCAAAAATCACAGCACTACTGCACTCACAGACCATCACGGCCATGACGGGTAGGTGGTCTTCTCAGGATCCACACTGTTAGCACACATGAACTCACACCAGAAGGCGCTCATGTGAACACATACGTCTGCAACTGACCTCACTGGACCAAATATCAGTCCCCCTGTGTGTTTGAGGTGGTAGTACCTTCAGGCTCCTGCAGGTGGCACTGCATGAGGACGATGGGGTTATAAGTCCCTGCGGGGTGAGAGATCCATAGATTGGGAAGAGGTGCTACAGTGCAGGGAATGTCTCGTTCCATGTGTGGAAAATGGCTCCAGAGCAGATGTTAATGATTGGCTAAAAGGAGGGACTGCATGTGGGCGTGGCCAAAGACCATAGTGTGAAGGAAGTAGCTGAATCTGCAGGTGTACGGAGGTGTACGGTCATACGGGTCTACCACGGGAATTGTGTCAGGGAAGGCATCCACCAAATCTGGACCAATTTGAAACCTGTCCAGTACCCGTCACATCCAGTCCCAGCTGTTATTGGTGCTTGTGTAGGTCGTGTGTTTGGACCTGCAGCTTGATTGGCTATCTTGAAGTGTTAGCTTAGCGGGCAGGCTACAGAACCATAGCACAGGTGTAATTCTGACCAGGGGTTTGGCAACCGGTCACACCGGCCCAGCCACGTCCAAACGCTGCAAGCTATTGTCTTCAAAGAAGGAACACACTCTGGTGCCAGTAAATTCCTACTCCATGGCATAATTCAACTTCCCTTTAACAAGGAATTGCATCACCCACTTCTCCAGTCGTATAAATAAAGAACAGTTCACCGTGTCAGCCGTGGGCTGCTGGTTAGGGAACAGCCCCCTGAAGCGACCGGACAGTCGAGCAAGGCACCTAACCTCCAACTGCACCCGAGGCAAGCCTGCTCACTGCCCCCTAGTGTGCATGTGTGGGTGTGTCTGTGTGTGTGGACCTGAAAAGTTTGCTTTGGCTCCAGCTGGGAGCGATGAGCGCTAACGCAGTGAAGACACCTGGTTGTTGGCCAATCCCTTGAGGGAGTGTTTTAACCTCCAAGTCTGGAGCTATAAGATACCGTCACGGACTGGTCAGTTTCTCAGCGCACCACAGAGCACCACTCAGCATTTTCTCATCACCACGTTAAACGAAAGCTGTCGTTTAGATAAACAGATCTCGGCTAACGTTACAGCCTCACCAACAGAGAGCTGCAGGGAACGTAGTAACCGATGCCAAGTGTGCCTCCCAAAATCAACAAACAAAAAAAATAATTCCTGCAATGACGACGGTAACCAGCTCCACCCCGCCGTAGGCATCACACCACCACGGTATTGCGGTGACGCGGCTATCGTCACAGCCCTACACACCATTAAACCGGTAACGGCCCCTTCCCTTAGCCGCAACCACAGCGAGAACCACAGCAATGCAGCAATTAAACAGCATGTGCTTCCAGAAACGTGGAAAAACAACAGTCCGCCATGATTCAGCAGCTGCCTGCGCTCAGATCCCTGTCCGGAGCGCGCTCCTCCGAGGGTGACGTTTCGGCAGGAGCAGCAGGAGGTGAAACTGAACGCTGAAACATTCATGCGGTTTTCCAGAGCGCTGGAGGAGAAGCAGAAAACCTGAACTCCTCACACGTGACCCGGAGTTACACCGTGCAGCCAAGCATGCAGAGAGAGCACGCTTCGCCAGGCTGCGAGAGCAGATAAAGGTAGAACCCCACCAATGCAAATTATCTCTGTTCCGCACCGCACAACAGCAGGCTACGCCCTGACACCAGAGACCGTCTCCACACAATCAGGGTCGGCCCGATTCACACCAACACCTCAGATTCCGGAGGGATTTCTGGAATGTGGTAGAATTGATTTCTACTGTCGACGGGTCGTTAAGGAGAAACGACCAGGGAGCTTCATTCACTCCGGTGTAAACACTGTTCAGCAGAGCACCACCACCACCCCACAGGGCGGCCAAGCTGCTACGCCTGTAGTGGGCCGAGCACCAAAGACCGAACCACCCACTCCTGTACACCACCTTAAATACAGCCCTGCACGGCAAGACACTGAGGTGAACCCCACATACAAGCTGAAAAACATGAATCCTTAGTACGGGCCTTGGTTCTGCATAGAACCATGAACACTCCAAGAACCGTTAGCATACTTAACCAATAAGAACGTACCTGATAGGCAGCATGGCTCCATCCTACGGCTCATGGTCATGAAGGGGTAAGCTAGCAGATATGAGATATTATGGTATGTATCGTGTTGGTAAGGTAAACCCCCAAGCAAACTGCCTATAAAGTACCGCCCTGGGGTTCTACGGGTCAAAGGGACGGTGAAATGGTGAAATGCATGGTTCTTCAGACTGAGGGAGAATGTGTTGTATATGGTTCCAAACAGAACCTTTCTGAAAAGGGTTCTATAACAGAGACAAGATAGGTTCTTTTAATGTTAATGTTATATATGTGTAAACAAAATAATAATAATAATAATAATAATAATAATAATAATAATACAAATAAAATAATAAATACATTAAATAATTAAATAAATTAATAAATAATTAAATAAATAAATAATATTTGTGTTTATTACATATGCTTAATATTGCACACCTAATTATATTGTATACACCACAGGGCTGAGATTATTATTATTTTTTTTTTTAATCAGTTTTAATTTATATTGTCTTTTTTATTGTAAGAGCTGCAAGTTCACGTATAGCCTGTGTTATTAACAGTGTTGTTTTACAGGCATTGAGCTAAAATCTGAGCTAGACCAATCAGAAACAAACAAATCCTCTGCTGTGACATCACAACCATGATTAACTGGCAGTCTGGCAGGTCTAACAGCGTGGATGCTCTGATCTTCTTGGTCAAAATACCAGATCAGAAAATCACAATTACACATTTCAGCTCAAATCCTTCAGCCCCAACCAATCACAGACAGTATCACAGCACCGGGGAACCCCCCACTCCTGGAGACCACCTTAAACAGAGCCCTGCACGGCAAGACACACAGGCTAATAATATAATAATCGACTAATAATATAATAACCTAATACAACCCGAATAAGCCCTGCTGCTCAAACAGATCCCGGAGGCCTAAAGGCCTTAGAGGCTGGTCTTCAGCCTCAGCTGGAGTTTGAGGCAGAGGCGCATGGCTGAGTCACTGTGTTTTTCTATTAAAGCAGCTCGGAGTGACCCGGGGTTAGCCGCAGCAGAGCAACGACGCTGGGCACCGAGTAGAAAACCGCTCCTTCAGCCTGCCAGCAGCCAGCAAATGGAGAAGCTGGAATGTATGGAATTGGGACTGAGCTCACAAGGCAAGAGGACCAGGCAGACATTAGAACAGCAGAGGGAAGACACACAGCGACCGGAGACAACAAACAGCAGAGCACTCTCACGCATCCATCCGCCTACAGGACAGACAAAACTCCTACAGGGAGCCTTAACATCTCCCACATCTGTCCTACAGACTGTAATACACCACAGGAAGCATAGGGGGCGATACGACCCACACGGTCATTCTGACAGACTGTAATACAGTACAGGAAGCGTAGGGGGCGATACGACCCACACGGTCATTCTGACAGACTGTAATACACTACAGGAAGCGTAGGGGGCGATACGACCCACACGGTCATTCTGACAGACTGTAATACACTACAGGAAGCGTAGGGGGCGATACGACCCACACGGTCATTCTGACAGACTGTAGTACACTACAGGAAGCGTAGGGGGCGATACGACCCACATGGTCATTCTGACTGTAATACACTACAGGAAGCGTAGGGGGCGATACGACCCACACGGTCATTCTGACAGACTGTAGTACACTACAGGAAGCATAGGGGGCGATACGACCCACACAGTCGTTCTGACAGACTGTAGTACACTACAGGAAGCGTAGGGGGCGATACGACCCACACGGTCATTCTGACAGACTGTAATACACTACAGGAAGCGTAGGGGGCGATACGACCCACACGGTCATTCTGACAGACTGTAGTACACTACAGGAAGCATAGGGGGCGATACGACCCACACAGTCGTTCTGACAGACTGTAGTACACTACAGGAAGTGTAGGGGGCGATACGACCCACACGGTCGTTCTGACAGACTGTAATACACTACAGGAAGCGTAGGGGGCGATACGACCCACACGGTCGTTCTGACAGACTGTAGTACACTACAGGAAGCGTAGGGGGCGATACGACCCACACGCTCATTCTGACAGACTGTAATACACTACAGGAAGCGTAGGGGGCGATACGACCCACACGGTCATTCTGACAGACTGTAATACACTACAGGAAGCGTAGGGGGCGATACGACCCACACGGTCGTTCTGACAGACTGTAGTACACTACAGGAAGCGTAGGGGGCGATACGACCCACACGCTCATTCTGACAGACTGTAGTACACTACAGGAAGCGTAGGGGGCGATACGACCCACACAGTCGTTCTGACAGACTGTAGTACACTACAGGAAGCGTAGGGGGCGATACGACCCACACGGTCGTTCTGACAGACTGTAATACACTACAGGAAGTGTAGGGGGCGATACGACCCACACGCTCATTCTGACAGACTGTAATACACTACAGGAAGCGTAGGGGGCGATACGACCCACACGGTCGTTCTGACAGACTGTAATACACTACAGGAAGCGTAGGGGGCGATACGACCCACACGCTCATTCTGACAGACTGTAATACACTACAGGAAGCGTAGGGGGCGATACGACCCACACGGTCATTCTGACAGACTGTAATACACTACAGGAAGCGTAGGGGGCGATACGACCCACACGGTCGTTCTGACAGACTGTAGTACACTACAGGAAGCGTAGGGGGCGATACGACCCACACGCTCATTCTGACAGACTGTAATACACTACAGGAAGCGTAGGGGGCGATACGACCCACACGGTCATTCTGACAGACTGTAATACACTACAGGAAGTGTAGGGGGCGGTACGACCCACACGCTCATTCTGACAGACTGTAATACACTACAGGAAGCGTAGGGGGCGATACGACCCACACGGTCATTCTGACAGACTGTAATACCCTACAGATTATTTAGAACACTCTCCAGGATTAAAATTAATGACCTTGTAATTACTGAAACTAAATGGGGCGTGCAGTGTCTGACTGTAATCGCCCAGCCCAACCTCAGAAGCACTCTGCATTTCAGACCGTGTCTTATTCATCTCACTTCCTCTTGGGTTTCAGAAAAACACACATCTGCTTTGCGTCTCGTCTTGAAGCGAGGGCCGGGCCTTGCCCCAGACAGCGGCTCTCGCTTTCAGCATATGAAAGCACTTCAGCTGGTCCGCTGGAATGCACAGCAACATACAAAAGCCTGTATTTCAGGATCTCAATGGAGCAGCTGAATGGCTCAACAGAAAGCGCACAGAGAGCCGTGTGGGCGGGCCAAGCCCGATACAGTTACGGCTGGGATCGGCAACGCCGTCACAGCACGCTCAGATAAAATCAGCAGTCGCAGGCGGAGCGCACCGCTCACGGCTAGAACACGTGCTGTTTAAAGATCCCACCAGCCTCACAGAACACAGAGAGGAATACCGGCATATTTACTCTGCATCAAACAAATAAATAAATAAATAAATAAATTAATTAATTAATTTAAAAAACGCACAATTGAAATGTATCTAATAAATCAGAATGAATTAGCCTTCAATCTGCATCGCAATATCTTCCAATAGAATTTTAATATGGCTCATCACAGGGGATTATATTCCCTTCTCCATCAGCATGTAATAATGGTCAGAGTCTATTTTCCAAAATAAAAGTCTCTGTGCGTTTAAAACTTGCTCCTGTACGTAGGGCAGGAATCTGGGAGGTACGAGGGCGACCTGATCGAGCCAGCAGACCGACAGACACACCTGCTATCGTACCAGCTAACGTAATACACATACAACAACCAAACCAGAACAGGTCTCATTAGGAACCCGTTCACCATCGAGCTGGAGATCTGAGGGTTCCTACACCGGGCCTGCTGCTACAACCCTGCAGGTCGCCAGGACCAAACCGACCAGACTGACCACAAAACCACGAAGACATGCGAAGACTTCAGACACACCTTCCAGAAAACACCACCGAGATGATGACCAGGCAGACTGGTGGACCAGTACAACCTGCACATTCTGACCAGTACAACCTAAACAGGTGAGATTTCACACCAACTAATAAACGTGGCTCCCAAAAACTTAAAGCTCATTAAACACACACACACACACACACAAGTTCTCCTTTCAGGTTAGTGAATATTCATGATGGACCGACCAATAGAATCGCTCCAAACCTGCTTAGTAATAAACCTTGTTCTATCAGCTCCACTGCAGGGTAAGAAAGCTGCTCCATGCTCCTGTACAGCTCCACTCTGGAGGGGTTTAAGGTGGACTGGGTAATTCCATGAGGGTTAGTTGATAGTCTGGTGTCTTCACTGTTATTCTACAGTAGCTTTATAGGTGGGGGATCAAATTCCATGAAGGAGAAGTAGGACTTTCTTATTGAGGGCCAGTCTTCTCAAAAGGTGAACGTATCCATTCCAGCTACAGTAAAGCTTTAAGATCACATTCAGACGACTGGTACACCAGCTCAATAAAGAGGTATTAATTCAGCTCAGTGGTGGACAAATTGTATATGAGGTACCAATTGACCAGCTTCTCAAAAGAACTTTCTATTCCAACTTCAGTTTGGAGCTGTGTTTTAATGAATCAGGTTAGCATCAGCTCTAATAAGAGCTGTGGACTGCAGCTCAATGAAAATACGCAGCTGGGTGGAACCATTCACTACAGTTCTGTGACGAAGCTTCAGGTGACGTATCGACTGTGATCAGGAGCTGAAGGTAAACGAGCGTGATGGAAATATAACGCCTTCATACGTCTGCAACATCTTCATAGACATTTACCATGAGGGGCGGGACAAGCAGTGACCACCCAATGAGAAATCTCAGTGCCACAACGACAACGCCCCTTGCATATGGCAATGCAAACAAGCTGGAAATCAATTTACAGACGAGCTTTAAATCCGGCATTCCAGAACCTGGAAAACAGCTGTGCTCCATCGAACCATCTGTAGGGCCAATCATTTTCAATCACCGGACTTCCACTGATAAGAGTCTCCACTGTGTTACACCAAACACGACTGTAGACCACCAAACTCCCAGGTTTAAACAAGGTCCCGAGGAGCCAAGAAAGCTCCAGTGAAGCAGGTCACGGACCCATGCAAACCTAAAGAACACAAGAGCTTTCAAACTGTACAAGACAACCCGGAGCTCCAGTCCACACCTCCTGCCCGGGAATGAGGAGAAACCACTGACCAAGGCCTGAGGAAGGCCCGAGGAACGCCCGAGGAACGCCCGAGGAACGCCAGAGGAACCATTCATAAATATTTCCAGGAGGAGCAGAGTTCACCCACAGCCCTAATGAAGAAATAACCCACAGCCAGGCTCCATCCTGAACGGTGGCTCCACTGCCATCGCCACGGTCACATGCAGCCTGGCCATCCATTAACATCTAACAGCTCACCCGGACGGGAATACATACCGCTGGGCATCATGACGACACATGGGCACGTCTAGAATACCTGAATCCCCACCCAGGACTAACTCTGGACTGTGTAGGGGAGGAGCTAGCCCTCATTAACCTGCTAGATCAATTCCACACATCCCTTTCCTGCGGTAGGCGGGACAAGCCATGGCATTTCAGTGTGCAGGAGCTCCTTCAGACCAGAAGCCCGTCTCATACGAGAGGACGCTCAACCAAGCAGGCAGCGCAGGGAAGACCCCTCACCGGGCTCCCAGTTCACGCTTACTACAGGGAGCTTACTCCGGTCCGGTGACCGTGTGGTCACTGACGTAGAACAGCGACACACCGGACTACACTACAGAACAAACCAATCAGGCGGCGCCGGGAGCAGATCCCTTCCGCACCTGCAGTGGACCGCACCGGTCGCTAGAAGGGAACGCCAGACCACCAAAAGACCCCCCCTTGAAACCAGCTTTCATACTTCACCAAATGTACCGAACTCACGGAGCTAGCGGACCTGGGTCCGGAAAAACAGCTCTAATGGTTCTTATTTCTCTGTTCCACATGATCAGACATCTGAACTAATAAACATCTCCCACCTATGTTTACATATACACCTCAGCCGGAACAGACATGCCCAGGGGTGTCCAATCACATCCACGAGGGGTCAGTGTGGCTGCAGGTCTTCCCTCCAATACAGCAGGCAATCTGAGCTGCCGTCTGTTTGGAGTCAGATCCGCCAAGGGCTGGAGCTAACCCTGTGCTCACGCTAGCAGCCATGGTGCCCCGAGTTTGTCTCCTGTGGGCGTCTTTGAGGCCGCTGGCATTGTGTGGGCGGGTACAAGGTCGAGGACAGCCAGATAGTCGTGAAAGCACATACTTGTATGGAAACTGCTGGCATTCAGGGCTAGCTGTATTGGTGAGTTAGCATACTGGCTAACCTGGTTAGCTACCGAGTGAGCTAACTCACGAGAGTCCAACAATATACACTTACACCTATACACCCTTCATTTCTCTACTAGCGTATGTGTACGGAGACGCATCATATACACTGGGGAAAGAGGAACCGGCGGTTAGGAGCTCCTCCACGTTCACCACCACACTGCCGAGAACTGCAACTGCATGCTGCTTGGAACTACAAGCCCACAGAGCAGACGCTAGGAGAACCTCGGACCCCCAGGTCCACGACTGGCGAAGACCATGCCTCAAAGGTCAAAGGGCTTAAGAGCGGTGACCAGGATGGAGTTAAACGAAGGCCAGTTCAGACTGTACCAACTACGGAGGCCTACAGGGCTAAACCCCAGCCCAGCTAACTCCGACTGGACTCACGGCCGCGCCTACACCTAGCGGTGCTCATCCGCACCCGCTACATGCTGGATCTGGTTACCTGCAGTGAGCACGTAAACTGAGATCATCATCTGATCGAGTGTCGAGCAGAGAGATCAACACCTCAGTCCTGCTCTACCATCAGACTGGTGAAGATCTCGGCGTGTAAACACACCCAGCGACGGCAGGACCGGGATACCAGCAGGACGTCCGGACCCTGACACCAAGGAAGACCCTTCCTCCCAACTTCTGCCTCTATACACACATCTACGTCTAGTTCGGCTGAAACCACAACGCTGACGGACCACATTCCCGGGACTCGCACACGAGGCACCCTGCTCCGTGTGAGAACGGGCTGCTGGGAGGAGGAATGTGGCCCACATTACTGAATCAGCGCTCAGGGTTCAGCAGAACGGCAGCAGCAGCAGCTCAACGGGTGACCAGCAGATTTGCATGGCTGCATGGGAACACAGGAGGACGTGGAACCGATTTCCATATCCTAACTGAACTTCCAGCTTCCCCAACATGTCCTCAGGGAGGTCCTCTGTATGGGTCTCCTGAGCTCTTCGAGTGGTTCTCCTTCTGGGCCTTGGTTCTTCTCATCAGGACCTCCTTATGCTCCTAGGAAGCTTCTACGTTTGAGTCTTGGTGGTTCTCAGTAGTTTCCCCTGTAACCCATTTCAAACCAAACACGACCCTGGCTTTTGAACCGGTTCTCTTCAGGCTTCATAGAACCTTCTTTTTTTTAACTGGCATAACCATAGATGTTGCCACAGCTTGTGTTGAAGAACCTGCTATTCTTTAGACCTCCTGGGAACGGGCTTTTCAGGTTCCAGAACTTACTGGTGTTTGGTGGAAATGAGACTGGAACGGAACCTGTCCCACGATGGTCGAAAGGACTGCGTTTGAGTCTTGGTCCTTTTCCAACGTGGTGGTTGTTTTTACTCGTTGAGAGTTTCTTGGTTCCTCCTCATGCTCTTACGGAGGTTCTACTTTGGAGTCCTTGTTCCTCTTAGCAGTTCTTCCCCATGCTTTTGCGGCAGTTCTTTTTTGAGTCTTGGTTCTTCCTTATGCTCTTACGGAGGTTCTACTTTGGAGTCTTTGATCCTCTCAGTGGTTCTTCCATGTGCTCTTAGGAAAGTTCATCTCTTGGATCTTGGTTCCTCCGAGCAGTTCTTCATGCTCTTACAGGCGTTCTCCTTTTGAGTCTTGGTTCCTTTGAGAAGTACTTCCTCATGCTTTTGGTGAGGTTCCACTCTTGTTTCTTCCTCATGCTCTTATGGAGGTTTTTCTTTTGAGCCTTGGTTCTCTCAGTGGTTCTTTGTGGTTCACCTTTTTGGGTCTTCATGCTCATACAGAGGTTCTCCTTTTGAGTCTTGGTTCCTCTTAGTGGCATTTTTAGGTTCTTCTGAGCTGTTCTTCCATATGCTCCATGGGAGGTTCTCCGTTTGGCTCTTGTTTTTTTCCCCACATGTTCAAAAGGAGTTTTGCCTTTTGAGTCTTGGTTCCTCTGAGCGGTTCTACCTCATGTCTGTAGGAAGCGTCTCCTTCTGAGTCTTGATTCCTCTGAGCGGTTCTACCTCATGTCTGTAGGAAGCATCTCCTTCTGAGTCTTGGTTCCTCTGAGTGGTTCTACCTCATGTCTGTTGGAAGCGTCTCCTTTTAAGTCTTGGTTCCACCTCATGTCTGTAGGAAGCATCTCCTTCTGAGTCTTGGTTCCTCTGAGCGGTTCTACCTCATGTCTGTAGGAAGCGTCTCTTTTTGAGTCTTGGTAGTTGCCAGTGGTTCCTTCTCGTGTTCTCGTGTTTTTCATTATGAGTCTTGGATCTCCATAGTGGCTGCTCTTAGGGAGGTTCTCATTTTCAGTCTTGGTTCCTCCTCATGCTCTTGCGAGGTTTTTTCCTGGCACTGATGCTCATTAGGGGGGCTGTACCCACATTTCTGGCCAAGCTGCTTTGGGACAACGTTCCAAGAATGTGCTACGCAAATAAATCTGACCAGAAAATGGAAGAGCAGCTCCTCCGCTCGACTCCTCAGACGACTCCGCTCGTTCACGTGAGGACGGCTGCTTTGATGAGAGTATTTGCATATTCCCAAATTGCCACGTCTAATAACGAGTCTGGAAAACTGCCAGTGGAATTACGTGCCATGAACATAAACCTAACCCGAGCAGCTCCTCAGCCGGACCAATCTCAGCCATGGCCCAGATCCCTCAACCCAACACTCAACATGGTGATTTGGAAAGTGCAGCAGTGGAACACTTCAGAGCTCTCTCCTCAGATA
The DNA here is from genome assembly GCA_024036415.1 of Prochilodus magdalenae. NCBI lineage: Eukaryota > Metazoa > Chordata > Actinopteri > Characiformes > Prochilodontidae > Prochilodus > Prochilodus magdalenae. The sequence goes on along the minus strand of JAMWET010000171.1, from coordinate 28,572 downwards.
AACCCCTCCGCTGGGGAACATTCCCTTCTCGGTTTCCCAGCAGGAACCAAATTTGGGAAGAACATTACAGAGATACAAGCAGCTTCCCTCTCGACATGGGGACAAATGGAGCACACAACAACAAACACTCCAGGTTTGGTCAGCCTGGTCCAATGCATCCACAGGAACTATAAATAAATCCTACAACATTCCAAGACTGGAACCTGGAAAACATACAGCTGGAAGCTGAGAATGAAGGTTCTCCTCCACAGCCCACAAACTCCACCAAGCTCTCCACCAGGAGTCCTAAAGCTCAAAAACTGACCACACCAGCCGTGGAGCCCGGCCAAGGCATGGCCAAAACAACTGTCCTAGCTGGGAATGTGGGAATGCCTGCCAGCCTGCGTTAGGAGAAGGTCTTCATGGACTCACCTCGGACTCCGCCGTGCTCAGATCCTGCTGCTGCCTTTCAGAAACACACATACCCTCCTAAACAGCGCGGGCGCGGACCTGCATGGGCTGGGCACCGAGCCGCCTGCTTCCTCCTCGGACTCGGGCTGGATTTGCGGGTCAGCAGCGCAGAGAAAAGTCCTTGTTTGAGGGCAGAAAGCTGAAAGCGCCCACCCGCTCCACGCTGACTCAAACTTGTGCTGCTGGGAGCATGCGGTGCGCTGCGCCTCTAGCGGCCGGTCTGAGGAACTGCAGCGGGGGCAGTGGAAACGTGCCTGCCTCGCTCTGACTGCACGAGCGGCGTATCAGTCATGTCTGTTAGGGGTGGGGGAAGTCACGGTGCACGATAATATCGGTGATATCGAAACATATCGATAATCGATGGGGAAAACAACAATAAAAGTTTCAAAAAGCAAAATCTGACCAACATTTCAAATATTTTTATTTTCAACAAATTATTTTTATTAGGTCGATCCATTTCTGGGAAAAAAAAAAAAATATATATATATATATATACCTAGGTTACAGAGGAAGACAGTTAGAAGTGCAATGTATGTGGATATATATATATATATATATATATATATATATATATATATATATATATATATATAATCCAAATATATTTATTTAATGTATTTTTGTAATGTATGGAGATGACCAAAATATTAAATGATTAAAAAATGTTTATACATCAGAATCTTTATTGTGCAAGCAGCTGCTGTTTACACTGGGTGAGCGTTTCATGATGAGTGGACCGACAGAAATGGGCCAAAACTGCGTGGAAAGATGTTCGGTTCCATTGACTTCTATTCAAATGAAATGAGGTTTTTGGCCTGTCCTGTAAAGTTAATTAAAATTAATGAATTTATGAATTTAATGAATAAATGAAATTAAGAAATTAATTAAACGTTATGCTGATAAATCTCCAATAACCATGTCTGATTAACGGCTGACTGACCTAAAGCCCCTTTCCTTAACGGTATCATGTTATGGTAAATTATCATGTCTATGCCCCAATGTATATTAACATAAATGTGTTTTTAAATATCTCTGGTTAATGTAGCAGTATATCCTGAAATACACATCGTGTTTAGACTGTAAATATATAATGTTCAATATAAATAAATAAATAAATAACATTTTAAAATGAATGTCTGTTTTTATTCTCTGAGACTTAACTTATTTTTCAAAATAAAAGTCTCTGTGCATTAACTATCTGTGAGGTGATTGAAGCTAGTCATGAAGGACAGTACTCTGGCTGGTCTGAGTGTGGATCTCAAGCCTGATCAAGCCAGCCCCACATATATACATACATGTATATATGTTTTCTGAAATCAAAGCACACGGACAGTCCACCATGAATCTGTGATGTCACAAAAACCAACATATTTACATCAATGGACTTATTGCAGTTTACAGCAGTTTAGCAGTTTAATTCCGAGGGATAAACTAAGCAGTTGTGTTGATCGTTAGCAGCGCTGGGATTTAAGCTTTTAACCTGCTATTGGAAATTCAAGTGTAAATAAGCAAAACTGCATTAACACAACTAGAGTTTAAATCTAATCAAATATAGCCAAGGAAAAAGTACTCAGAAGTACTCAGAAGTACTCAGAAGTACTCAGAAGTACTCAAAGGAACCAATACATGAATATTTGAATAGCTAATGCTGAGGGGAGTAACAACAAGTTTACCTCTGCCAGTTTAATGCACACTGAAATGCCCTCTAGTGGTGGAACAACGAAGTGCACTTCTACTGCTGTGGTATTCACATGGTCTTCTTCATGCTCTGGTGCTTCACCCAGCCCTAACCCTACAGAGGAACTCCACCGCTCTTCCATGAGCTGCTTTCATAAGGTGGAGCGTTTGAGGTGTAACAGAGTGGCTGACCGTGGGCTGGGAGAGAGACGTTCTGTTCAGTGGTGGTGATGGAACCGGGGTTGTCCATGTCTACAACGCACATACAGAGATACCTAAACCCCCCCACCCTGAACCTGTCTCCTGACTGTATATGGAATGTTGATGATGGAAAAACCTGGAAAACCTGGAAATACTAGGCTTTCTGTGGGGACTACTGGCCACTTTATTAGAAACACCTACCTGGCGCTTCCACTAACTGGCCACTTTATTAGAAACACCCACCTTGTGCTTCCACTAACTGGCCACTTTATTAGAAACACCCACCTTATGCTTCCACTAACTGGCCACTTTATTAGAAACACCCACCTTGTGCTTTCACTAACTGGCCACTTTATTGGAAACACCCTGACCTTAAAACCTTTTGTTCTCAGACGCCTGAGCTGCAGAGGTGTGAGAGGACATGGTGCAGCGCTGAGAGGGGTTTGTTTTTCTTTCTGCTCTCAGGACCCTCGGTCTCAGTATTTACACTGCTGGAGACCACCTGGATGTAAATGGGCCTCTGATCCCTCCGGCTTTAGCAGATAATAAATAGTGTAGCTGGCTGCCGTAAACGGATCCATGTGCTGGTATGAATGTCTACAGATACAGAGCTGCTCGCTTGTCTCCTACCACAACAACAATGCCTCAGACTGTTTAGCCTAGCGCTGGAGCTTTGAGGCTAATGCAGCTAACAATTAGCCTGCTGCTAACGGCCTGCCTAATTCAGCATACACGCTCACCTCAAACCGGGTGGACCTGTTCAGGGGTCTGTAAGAAACTTGTTTGATTTAAACAAGCTACATTAGCCTGCTTCATATTTAGCAGTGTCCTGTGGGCAGTGTCCTGTAGGCAGCGTCCTGTAGGCAGTGTCCTGTAGGCAGTGTCCTGTGGGCAGCGTCCTGTAGGCAGTGTCCTGTAGGCAGTGTCCTGTGGGCAGCGTCCTGTAGGCAGTGTCCTGTAGGCAGTGTCCTGTGGGCAGCGTCCTGTAGGCAGTGTCCTGTGGGCAGCCTTCTGTGGGGAGCATCCTGTGGGGAGTTCTGTGGGCAGCATCCTGTGGGGAGCGTCCTGTACGTAGCGTCCTGTGGGCAGCATCCTGTAAGGAGCATCCTATAGGCTGTGTCCTGTAGACAGTGTCCTGTGTGCAGCGTCCTGTGTGCAGCATCCTGTGGGCAGCGTCCTGTAGGCAGTGTCCTGTCGGGCAGCGTCCTGTGGGAAGCGTCCTGTGGGCAGCGCCCTGTGGGGAGCATCCCGTGGGCAGCGTCCTGTAGGCAGTGTCCTGTCGGGCAGCGTCCTGTGGGAAGCATCCTGTGGGGAGCATCCTGTGGGCAGCGGCCTGTAGGCAGTGTCCATCTACAAGGTGGACCAGCAAGGTAGGAGGGTCTAATAGAGTGGACAGTGAGTGGACACTGTGTCTAAATGTAGGGATGGCCATGCCTTCGGGTGATCATGTAAGTAGCTGGGACTGATAGCTGTGCATATGTGGGGGCTGTTGAGTGGGGTGGTGGTCAGTTAGTACCCACTGTCACTGTGGAATGTGTTGCTGTTGATGATCTGCCTGCTAGCCTGACTGGTCAGTAGCTCTGAGAGGCTACTCTGTTCCATGAAGAGTATTCATACACAAGGCTTTCCGCACCTGTGGCCATAGAAGTGACGGGAACACCTGAACTCAGCGGTGTATATATACACTCATCATCTAAAGAATACCTGCTCAGCTGTTTCAGGCTCGTCCTTGCTTATGTCACATGTGTGGCCGAGCGTTAACTGGACTGGTTGTAAAATTTATATATATATATATAATATATTAATAATATACATGTATATGTCATATGTGTGTATATTTATCTATTGACACACATGACTTTGCTGTACACTCTTTAATTTCCCATCAGGGATCAACAAAGCCTGCACAGACACAGTTCAGCTGAACCCTGTCATACCATTTCTGACCACAAGGTGGCCAAACAACACTGTTCAGTAGAGATGGTCTCCTGTTAATCTCCAGCACTGCAGATTAAAGCCATCCTGAACAGCAGGAGAGCTCACTGACCTGCCAGGCTGATATTTCTACTGTAGGAAAAGAACAGAATCTCCTCCTCCTCCTTCTCCTCCTCCTCCTCCTCCGCTCGGGCCCTTCAGGCTGCGTGAGTGATGCTGTCAGGTCAATATTCCTGAATTATTTAGCGTTCCCGGCGCTCGCTCTGCTTCTCCAGCTCAGTAAAGGTTTAACACACTGGAACAGGCATCTGATGAGCTTTAAAGGAGCGGTCAGCCAGCCGTGGTTAGTATCCAAATCTGGCTTCTTTAGTTCAGCACTATAGACACAATCCGAATGAGGCCAACAAACAATGGAAGTCAATAGTCACCCAAATCTTTGGGGTTTTTAACAGAGAAGATTTGGGTGACTATTGACTTCTATTGTTAGCAGCACTTCATTAAGTCATTAAAGGGCCCATATGAATAATCTTGGCCTTGTCAGGTTTTCAGAAATAACCGGCTCAGTCTGGAAACACGGCAGTTTGTTTTCAATTCACAGGAATAGACATATCACATCTCCCTACAGGAGTTTAGCCCCGCCCCCTCCTGCTGAAGTCATCCAGACTCCTGTTTGAATGAGGCAGATTAATCAGTGCAGCCAGTCAGAACACAGCTCATTTACATATATGAGTTTTAAAGGCACAGCCGGCTCATGTTTACGTCCTGCTGGCTGGAGGGGCCCCTGGGGTCCGGGATCGCCTCTGGTGGATGATAAAGTGAATTCTTCTTCTGGCATATAAACGAGCGCCCGTGTTCCAGAGGTCCTCAGGAGGAAAGCAGGATGGAGATGAAAGTGTACGAGTGTTATTAATAATTAATAACGGTAATAATGATAAACAGACCGAATGTGATGAGCTGTAAAAGCTGGCGTCCGGTGTGCAGCTCGGGCTTCCCTGCAGGAGATTCCCCACACGCTGCCCACTGCACCGGGAATATCAGGGTGTGATCTGTGTGAGGGAACGCCTGCTCCTGATTAGCATTCACACCTCGCACAGACTGCATCAAGATCCTCCCTCTCTCTCTCTACCTCTCTCTCTCTCTACCTCTCTCTCCCTCTCTCTCTCTCCCTCTCTCTCTCTCTACCTCTCTCTCTCTACCTCTCTCTCTCTCTCTCTACCTCTCTCTCTACCTCTCTCTCTCTCTCTCTCTCTCTCTCTCTCTCTCTCTCTACCTCTCTCTCTCTCTCTCTCTCTCTCTCTCTCTCTCTCTCTCTCTCTCTCTCTCTCTCTCTCTCTCTCTCTCTCTCTCTCCTTCTCTCTCCCCTCTCTCTCTCTCTCTCTCTCTCTCTATATACCTCTCTCTCTATCTCTCTCTCTCTCTCTCTCTCTCTCTCCCTCTCTACCTCTCTCTCTCTCTCTCTCTCTCTCTCTCTCTCTCTACCTCTCTCTCTCTCTCCCTCTCTCTCTCTATACCCCTCTCTCTCTCTCTCTCTCCCTCTCTCTCTCTCCCTCTCCCTCTCCCTTGCTCCCCCCACTCTCTCCCCTCACTTTCTCTCCCTTTCCTCACTTTTTCTCTTCCTCTCTCTCTCCCTCTCCCTCTACCCCTCTCTCTCCCTCTCCCTCTCCCTTGCTCCCCCCACTTTCTCCCCTCACTTTCTCTCCCTTTCCTCACTTTTTCTCTTCCTCTCTCTCCCTCTCTCTCTCCCTCTCTCTCTCACTCTCTCTCCCTCTCCCTCTCTCTCTCCCTCTCTCTCTCACTCTCTCTCCCTCT
>JAMWET010000171.1:12500-17500 GCA_024036415.1 Prochilodus magdalenae | reverse complement strand
TGCTGAATCTGAATCAAATTCTAAATATTTTTCTGGTTTGAATACTGAATCTGAAACTGACACTGATCCTGACTCTGGTATTGATTCTGAATCTCAGTCTGATTGTGGTTTTTATTCTGACTCTAATACTGAATCTGATTGTGATGTGGATTTTGAATGTGATTCTGAAGATGATAATGATTCTGTTACTGACTGTGATACTGATATTAATTCAGATTCCTAAATATGGCACTTAAGTATGGCATTTTCTGTAACGTTCTTTAACATTTCTATTTATTGATTCAGAATTTGATTCTGAATCTGATTCTAAATCCGATTCTGAAATTAAATTTAATTCCTAATTTCAACCTTATTGTGATAATTAAAATTATATTATTACACTGAATCTGATTCTGAATCTGATTCTAAATCTGATTCTGAAATTAAATCTAATTATTAATTTTAGCTGTTTTCTCATTATGAAAATGGCATTGTTACACTGAATCTGATTCTGATTCTAATTCTGATTCTGAAATTAAATCTAAGTGAGATGCCCAGCACTGACTTTTGTATTTAATGAAGTGTGTACATGGACATCTGGCACAAACTGGTTGGCACAACAGTTACAGATAGGCCAGCACTATTGTGACCAGAAATGCCAACCTTACTTCTTCAGAGCACCCACAGGAGCTTAATTAGATCATCTCTGATTGGTCACAGCGCAGAAAACTCCTTCAGCGTCTGTAATTAGGGAACATAACTGTAGCGTATTCCATTATACAGTAATGAAGCTCCCCAGGAAAAATACATGACTGTGTGTTTAAGGTGTAGTACCTCCAGGCTCCTGCAGGTGGCGCTGCACGAGGATGATGGGGCTATAAATCCCTGTGGGGTGTGAGTGACGGGATCCATAGATTGGGAAGAGGTGCTACAGTGCAGGGAATGTCTCGTTCCATGTGTGGAAAATGGCTCCAGAGCAGATGTTAATGATTGGCTAAAAGGAGGGACTGCATGTGGGCGTGGCCAAAGACCACAGTGTGAAGGAAGTAGCTGAATCTGCAGGTGTGTGGAAGCGTACGGTCATACGGGTCTACCAGCAGTGGATACAATCCCAGCCTACAGGGAATTCTCCTCGGAACTGTGCCAGGGAAGACCACCACCACATCTGGACCACCTGACCAGTTCTTTGATGTTGGAGTGTCTGAACACTGATGCAGCTACATCCAGAACCCTGTCCAGTACATGCCCGATCCTGGTGCCTGTGGAGGTGTTACTGTCTACTTCCAAATGAATGGAATACTGTATAACTCCTCCCGCACGCAGGACTGCACTGGTCTCAGAACAGTAACATACACCAGTGCAAATAGATACATCCAGGAATGAGCCTTTACAAACACCACCCAGATCCTCCTCCATCAGTTACACAACAAGAACTCAAACATACAGAGCTGTACAGTAGAGTGCGGACTGACGCTGTACAGTGGGGGGTGGGGGAGAGCGAGGCAGACCAGCTGTCGGCCCTGACGTCCATATATTGTTATCAGTGCAGAGATAATCGCGCTTGGTGTTTTCCATAAACACTGTTTAAAAAATGTAGTAACACTTTACACTACGGGAACATCCAGAGTAGCAGGCATTATTAAACAGATAGGTGATGTAGCAATTAATCATTAACCAATGATCACACACATCAACACCATGCAGGTGTGTTGGGAAGGAGTATAAAGGTGAGCAGGATTAATAACTGGTGATAAGTTTAGACTGATATGATCAATATTTATTGAGCTACACATACAGAAGTCTGTCTCTCAGTATGGCGTCGGGCCGCCATGTTCGCTAACCCAACACGCCAGACGTCTCGGTATGGAGCTGTAGAGGTTCCTGATGGAGTCCTGTGATAATCCATCCCATGCAGCTTGAACATCCTCACACAGTTCCTGCAGAGGGTGCGGTAGGGGTGGAGGTGGAGGGACACCAGGTCTTCTGGACGTGTGACAACAAACCGTTCATCTCGGTGCTGACCACGGTGCCTCCACACACGGATTCGTTGGGCGTCTCCACCAAGACTAAAGCGGGACTCGTCACTGAAGATGACCCGCTGCCATTCTGAGTCACTCCATGACAGTCTGGTACGACACCACTGCAGTGTTTGGTGACGGTGACGTGGTGTTAAGGACAGTCGTGGTAACGGTCTGTGTGCATGTAGTCCTGCGTGGTGCAGCCGTCTGCCGATGGTGCTGCACTAACAGGATGACTCATGGAGGACACCACTGCTCGCTGGAGGTCTGGAATGGTGGTGTTGGGTCAGTCCACACATGTTGGACAATACTGTGGTGAGAGAGAGAGAGAGAAAGAGAGAGAGAGAGAGAGAGGGAGAGAGAGTGCGAGTGAGAGAGAGACAAAGAGAGAGAGAGAAAGAGAGAGAGAGAGGTGGGGAGGGAGGAAGCTAGCTCAGTCTGGGCTTGACCATCATGAAACCTGTTTGGACAACTTCACAAATGACCTGTCAGTCAAATCCCTCCGGCGTGACTGTGTCCCGAACGCTGCAGAGCCCAACAGCCTGATCTCGGCGGGACTGCTGGAAGGGCTACGGCCGGATTACCAGGTCAGAGACGACGGGGGAAGGTGTGATTACGATGACGATGGCGACGACCACAAAGACAGCAGATGACAGAGACAGAGCGCATGATCTAAATCTCGTCACCGCCTCCGCCCACTGGTGGGTACTAATCCTCTTTTCCCCCAGAATTATGTGGCACTGGGATTAGGGAGTGCCCCCCTCCGCCTCCTCCCACCGCATCGCTCCTGTCCGACATCCACTCTCAATAATGATGGATCAAACCATCCAGCGCCGGTGGGGGGTAGAGGGCCCCGCAGCAGGAGACAGCGTCCTGACAGTCTCCTGGCCCTGCGCACTGCGCCGCATGAATATTGAATGAACACATTCATCAAAGTTAGTCGAGGAGCCGTTGTGCAAGACGCAGCACAGGGGGCGAAACAGGGGGCTGTAAAGGAGGGGCACGCCTGGTAATGAGCAGGAGCTCTCAGGAGCCGAGTCAAACCATCACCACCCGTCACCTTGGCTACTGATGGTGTCAGATCGAGTCAAAGAGCAGAGTGTTGATGTTTTGGTCTGAATGAAAGAGCTGCTCATCCGGTTTAGGGAGGTAGCGCTCAGCATCACCATCAAAGTGTCGGGGTAACATCTGGGGACAACCACGAGAAGGCCTGGACCACATCTGGGGAGGAGGTAGGGAAGGAGGAAGCTGATCCCACACCTCCTTACAACACAGCTCAAAACTTAAAATAGGGGGCGCTAGTGTGCTCGCTGGTGTGCCTGTCATTAGCAAATAGATCTCAATGCCCAATCCTGCTCCTGGAGATCGGCCCACCTGGAGAGTTCAGATCCAGCCCACCTGGCTTCGAGTGTAACGTGGAGAGACAAGGAGGCGGGATGTCTCTGATAATGAACCAATAGGAGCAAACAGAAGCCAAAGACACTAGCGACAGAACAGGAAGTACAGCGATACACCACAACCAGCACGGAGACGAAACACCAAGCCAGCTCCGGGACAGAGTATAAGTACATGACAGCTAACCAGGAACACCTAGGAAGGGGCGGAGCTACCAACCAGGGACAGGTGAGGGGCATAACAAGAGTGTGGTTATAGGAGGAGCTATAAACCAAAACATACAGAAGCAGACGGGAGTGACAAGAGAGACAGAGACACAAGCAGAAAACCGGAGAACCGGGGACAAGACAGGATGACCTTACCATTACCTGGATCAGGTGTGTTAGATTAGGGGTGGAGCCAAACTCTGCAGGGTGGTAGATCTCCAGGACTGAGCACACCTGACATAGATGTAGCGTATGTAACGGTGTAACTCAACACGGTTCAGACGGCAGAAGATCAGTAGTGTAGCAGTACGGTGTAACTCAACAGGGTTCAGACAGCAGGAGATCGGTAGTGTAGCGGTACGGTGTAACTCAACACAGTTTAGACAGCAGAAGATCGGTAGTGTAGCAGTACGGTGTAACTCAACACAGTTCAGACGGCAGGAGAGCAGTAGTGTAGCAGTACGGTGTAACTCAACACAGTTTAGACGGCAGGAGATCAGTAGTGTAGCAGTACGGTGTAACTCAACACAGTTTAGACAGCAGGAGATCAGTAGTGTAGCGGTACGGTGTAACTCAACACAGTTTAGACAGCAGAAGATCGGTAGTGTAGCAGTACGGTGTAACTCAACACAGTTCAGACGGCAGGAGAGCAGTAGTGTAGCGGTACGGTGTAACTCAACACAGTTCAGACGGCAGGAGATCAGTAGTGTAGCGGTACGGTGTAACTCAACACAGTTCAGACGGCAGGAGAGCAGTAGTGTAGCGGTACGGTGTAACTCAACACAGTTCAGACGACAGAAGAGCAGTAGAGTAACAGTACGGTGTAACTCAACACAGTTCAGACGACAGAAGAGCAGTAGAGTAACAGTACGGTGTAACTCAACACAGTTTAGACAGCAGAAGATCGGTAGTGTAGCAGTACGGTGTAACTCAACACAGTTCAGACGGCAGAAGATCGGTAGTGTAGCAGTACGGTGTAACTCAACACAGTTCAGACGGCAGAAGATCGGTAGTGTAGCAGTACGGTGTAACTCAACACAGTTCAGACGGCAGAAGATCGGTAGTGTAGCAGTACGGTGTAACTCAACACAGTTCAGACGGCAGAAGATCGGTAGTGTAGCAGTACGGTGTAACTCAACACAGTTGAGACGGCAGGAGAGCAGTAGTGTAGCAGTACGGTGTAACTGAACACCGTTTGAACTGGGGAAATCTGTTTTTAGCTACAGAGCAACGGCAAGCTAGAATTCCCTAATGGAGTCTCTAAAACTCGGTTCGCTGGTAACTTGATCATTTTAAACTTTTAGTTCCTAAACGTCAGACAGCCTGCCATTGTTTTTACTGAGATAAGTTAATCATCTTTATTAATTCTAGCTTTTATTTTCTTATTTTTTAAATTTTAAAT
>JAMWET010000171.1:0-5000 GCA_024036415.1 Prochilodus magdalenae | reverse complement strand
AGGTAGGGACTGTAGGTAGGGCCTGTAGGTAGCGACAGTAGGTAGGGACTGTAGGTAGGGACTGTAGGTAGGGACTATAGGTAGTGACTGTAGGTAGTGACTGTAGGTAGGGACTATAGGTAGTGACTGTAGGTAGTGACTGTAGGTAGAGACTGTAGGTAGTGACTGTAGGTAGGGAGTGTAGGTAGTGACTATAGGTAGTGACTGTAGGTAGTGACTGTAGGTAGAGACTGTAGGTAGTGACTGTAGGTAGGGAGTGTAGGTAGTGACTGTAGGTAGGGACTGTAGGTAGGGACTGTAGGTAGAGACTGTAGGTAGTGACTATAGGTAGGGACTGTAGGTAGGGCCTGTAGGTAGCGACAGTAGGTAGGGACTGTAGGTAGCGGCTGTAGGTAGGGACTATAGGTAGTGACTGTAGGTAGAGACTGTAGGTAGTGACTGTAGGTAGTGACTGTAGGTAGAGACTGTAGGTAGTGACTGTAGGTAGGGAGTGTAGGTAGTGACTGTAGGTAGGGACTGTAGGTAGGGACTGTAGGTAGAGACTGTAGGTAGTGACTATAGGTAGGGACTGTAGGTAGGGCCTGTAGGTAGCGACAGTAGGTAGGGACTGTAGGTAGCGGCTGTAGGTAGGGACTATAGGTAGTGACTGTAGGTAGAGACTGTAGGTAGTGACTGTAGGTAGTGACTGTAGGTAGAGACTGTAGGTAGTGACTGTAGGTAGGGAGTGTAGGTAGTGACTGTAGGTAGTGACTGTAGGTAGAGACTGTAGGTAGTGACTGTAGGTAGCGACAGTAGGTAGGGACTGTAGGTAGGGACTGTAGGTAGAGACTGTAGGTAGTGACTATAGGTAGTGACTGTAGGTAGAGACTGTAGGTAGTGACTGTAGGTAGGGACTGTAGGTAGTGACTGTAGGTAGGGACTGTAGGTAGCGACTATAGGTAGCGACTGTAGGTAGCGACTGTAGGTAGGGACTGTAGGTAGCGACAGTAGGTAGGGACTGTAGGTAGGGCTATAGGTAGGGACTGTAGGTAGCGGAGTGTAGGTAGCGGAGTGTAGGTAGGGACTGTAGGTAGGGACTGTAGGTACTGCCTGTAGGTAGCGGCTGTAGGTAGCGGCTGTAGGTAGGGACTGTAGGTAGGGACTGTAGGTAGCAACTGTAGGTAGCGGCTGTAGGTAGCGGAGTGTAGGTAGCGGCTGTAGGTAGCGGAGTGTAGGTAGGGACTGTAGGTAGCGACTGTAGGTAGCGGCTGTAGGTAGCGGAGTGTAGGTAGCGGCTGTAGGTAGCGGAGTGTAGGTAGCGGCTGTAGGTAGGGACTGTAGGTAGCGACTGTAGGTAGCGACTGTAGGTAGCGGCTGTAGGTAGCGGAGTGTAGGTAGCGGAGTGTTGGGACTGAAGCTGTGCTAATGGCGTGACGCTGCAGTTGCTTTGCATTGTCTTAAAGCCAGAAAGCTTTTTCTGGAGTCCCAGGAGAGAGACGCACACTGCAGCTCAGCACCAGCACCAAAATAAAACTTTCATATGCTGCACTTTAAAGGAGCAGGCTCTCTCCCTGTGCCTCCCCACGCTCCTCCGTTAGTCTGAGGGGCTAGCGCCGTGCCGTTTGCCTGCCGTGTCTCTGCTCTGTATTTGACAGGTGTCAGGATGTGCATGGCCGTGCTGAATCCCTAACAGCTCTCGGCGTTCTCCGTAATGAGCTTCGTTTCCATGCAGCTCTGCGTTTTCCTCCAGTAGCAGTGAGCAGAAATATCGCTGCGGAGGAGTAGCGAGGCGAGCTGTTTGCTTTAAAGGTCTGGCAGGAAAAAGGTGGCAGGTTTTAGGAGCAGTAAATAAAGCAGAACATTCCTCCCGGAGTTCTGATCCAGCCTTCGTGCCACATTTAACCTAACCAGGCACTACACCTTTGTTACCTGCACCATGGGTGTAAGGTACTGCTGAAGTACTCAAGCCAGGTCTCGAGGCGTGGTATTGAAATAAGCGGCGTCCTGTCCTATTAGCTGTCAGCCCTGGACTGACTCCGTACATCCTAATCTATACTCTGAGTGTTGGACCTGACGGTACCGGCACTCAGAGTCTTGGATTTAATGTGTCTTAAACTTGGTAGTATTGGCACTCAGGGTCTTTGACTTGATAGCATCGGCACTCAGAGTCTAGGACTTGGTAGTATTGGCACTTAGAGACTAGGACTTTATGGCATCGGCAGTCTTGGATTTAATAGTATTGAATATCTTGAATGTAATACTATCTGCACTCTGAGTCTTGGACTTGATAGTGTTGGCACTCTGAGTCTTGGACTTGATAGTGTTGGTACTCTGAGTCTTGGACTTGATAGTGTTGGTACTCTGAGTCTTGGACTTATAGTGATGGCACTCTGAGTCTTGGACTTGATAGTGTTGGCAATCTGAGTCTTGGACTTGATAGTGTTGACAATCTGGGTCTTGGAATTAATAGTATTGGCACTCAGAGTCTTGGACTTGATAGTGTTGGCACCCAGGGTCTTGGACGTGATAGCATCGCCACTCTGAGTCTTAGATTTGGTAGTATTGGCACTTAGAGTCTTGGACTTGGTATTTGGCACTTGAAGTCTTGGACTTGACAGTGTTGGCACTCAGAGTCTTGGATTAAGAGGTATTAACACTCCACATCTTGAATGTAATAGTATCTGCACTCTGAGTCTTGGACTTGATAGTACTGACCTTCAAACTCGTCTGGGACTTTATGGTATTTGACACTTGGACTCACCACACTGAGAACAGAGATGCCATCCAAACAGTCCCAGGCACTGGTGGACTCCATGCCCAGTGGTGTAAAGGTCTTAACTTTGTTTCCAGTGTGATTACATGACTTGGCGGACCGATTTACTGGCCGTTGGGCAACTCACTGACTGCTCCTATAACAGCAGCTCTATAGAAATCCATTTAGTGACGGCCTCCAGCCCTGGCTCACAGCTATCACAGGCACTAACGTTACTGATGCTTGTTCCACAGAGGTGCTGATCTGGGATCCAGTCTTCACTTTCATATCAGCTGGCTTTCCTGATCCACGACCTGGAATCCTAATTTAGGATGGTACATGCCAGATTCTCTCGTTTTGAGGGAAACTGTATTTGGGGTTACATAAAAGATCGAGCACTGGAGGAGCGGAGCGCTTGTTTTCTGGGTGTACGAATCACATGACAGTGCCACAGAGTCAGGTATCAATCAGGAGAGCAGCGGCTGAGGAGCGCGGCACTGTCAGGGCTCGCACTGCCGCGCTCGGTCCAGCTGAAAGTGAAGGTGATGAAACTCAGGAAGCCCTTTTCACCCTCCTGCTGATGAAACCTGTAGCTTCTCCGACACACGGCTCGGTGCTGGAGGACGAATGATTGTAGCTTCACCTTTATCACCTCTTAGAAATCAATACCGCTCAATGTGTTTTTAATGGTGGCCCCTCGGAATGACCCCCAGTGGCCATTACGGCCGAGCTGCGCTGATATAGGAGGTGAGGTCTGTAGTGCTGGATCGAAGGTGGAGAAGACCGGACTGGAGTTGCTACTGATTGCTGCAACAAATCTGAGTTCTGAGAGAACAGTGATGCGGTCCGGAAGCAGAAACTCATTGGTTCTGATGCACTAACGTTGTGACACTAACATTCCAATTCCAGCCTTTCCATTCATTCTTGTTATAGCGTTCCTTTTCCAACATTTCTGTTGTAACCTCCTGATCCAACATTCCCGTCCCAACATTCCAACATTCTGTTTTGTGGTGTTGAAAGTGTTTCTATTAAAATTCCAGCATTCCTACTTCAACATTCAGTTCAGTTCAACTTTATTGTCATTATACCAATACCAACACAGGGTTGGGCAGTACAACGAAACACAGTTAGTGGTGTAGCGTGTTCTGGTAGGAGTCTTTAGTGGTGTAGTCGTGTTCTGGTAGGAGTCTTTAGTGGTGTAGTCGTGTTCTGGTAGGAGTCTTTAGTGGTGTAGTCGTGTTCTGGTAGGAGTCTTTAGTGGTGTAGCGTGTTCTGGTAGGAGTCTTTAGCGGTGTAGTCGTGTTCTGGTAGGAGTCTTTAGCGGTGTAGTCGTGTTCTGGTAGGAGTCTTTAGCGGTGTAGTCGTGTTCTGGTAGGAGTCTTTAGTGGTGTAGTCGTGTTCTGGTAGCAGTCTTTAGTGGTGTAGTCGTGTTCTGGTAGGAGTCTTTAGTGGTGTAGTCGTGTTCTGGTAGGAGTCTTTAGTGGTGTAGTCTTAGTGTGTAGCGTGTTCTGGTAGGAGGTCCTTAGCGGTGTAGTGGTTCTGGTAGGAGGTCTTTAGTGGTGTCAGTCGTGTTCTGGTAGGAGTCTTTAGTGGTGTAGCGTGTTCTGGTAGGAGTCTTTAGTGGTGTAGTCGTGCTCTGTAGGAGTCCTTTAGTGGTGTAGTCGTGTTCTGGTAGGAGTCTTTCAGTGGTGTAGTCGTGTTCTGGTAGGAGTCTTTAGTGGTGTAGTGTGTTTTTCTGGTAGAGTCCTTTAGTGGTGTAGCGGTGGTTCTGGTAGGAGTCTTTAGTGGTGTAGTCGTGTTCTGGTAGGAGTCTTTAGTGGTGTAGTCGTGTTCTGGTAGGAGTCTTTAGTGTGTAGTCGTGTTCTGGTAGGAGTTCTTTAGTGTGTAGTCGTGTTCTGGTAGGCAGTCCTTTAGTGGTGTAAGTCGTGTTCTGGTAGGAGTCGTTAGTTCGTGTTCTGGTAGGAGTCTTTAGTGGTGTAGTCGTGTTCTGGTAGCTAGTCTTTAGCGGTGTAGTCGTGTTCTGGTAGGAGTCCTTTAGCGGTGTAGTCGTGTTCTGGTAGGAGTCTTTAGCGGTGTAGTCGTGTTCTGGTAGGAGTCTTTAGTGGTGTAGTCGTGTCTCCTGGTAGAGTCTTTAGTGGTGTAGTCTGTTCGGGATCAGTCTTTAGTGGTGTAGTCGTGTTTCTGGTAGGAGTCTCTAGCGTGTAAGTCGTGTTCTGGTAGGAGTCCTTTAGCGGTGTAGTCGTGGTTCTGGTATCAGGTCTTTTAGTGG
>JAMWET010000170.1:7500-24176 GCA_024036415.1 Prochilodus magdalenae | reverse complement strand
TGTCTCTCTCTCTCTCTCTCTGTCTCTCTCTATCTCTGTCTCTCTCTGTCTCTCTCTCTCTCTGTGTCTCTCTCTCTCTCTCTCTCTCTCTCTCTCTCTCTCTCTCTCTCTCTCTCTCTCTCTCTCTCTCTCCAGGACAAAATGTTCCACTTTTGGGTTAATACTTTCTTCATCCCTGGGCCGGAGGAGAGTGGGGAGAAAGTGGAGAATGGGTCTGTAGTGAACGACATAGACAGCAACTCCTCCTCACAGAGCCAGAGCTCTCCAACAGAACGCGAGAGAGGGATGGGAGCAGGAGGAGGAGAGAGAGAGCGTGCAGGCGAGCGAGCAGGAGCGGCGGACGCAGACCGGGACTACTTGATTCTAACCCTGACAAAAAATGACCTCGATAAAGCAAATAAAGACAAAGCAAACAGATACTTCTCCCCCAACTTTAAGGTGAGGACACGGGTCAGGCTGGGCCGGGCTCGGGCTGGGAGTCAGGCAGGTTTAGAACTTGATTGACTTTGTATGAGTTCCTGTTAGTTATTTGGGTACAAAGAGCTAATACGCATTACCGTTTGTTTATTGAACCATCATAATGAAGGGAAATTTGTCTGGAAGTCTTATTCATGCGGTAGTGGAATATAGGAAGCTGGAGAAAACGAGCCAACGGGGCTGCAATGGCACTTTAGGCCTTTTTAAACTGCACCTCTGATGTCCCCTCTGATTTGACATCCAACACATCCGAGGAAAACCTTCTCCTTTCTGAGAGAGTGCAGTGATGGCCGTCATCTTGAAATCCTGAAACTTCTGATCTTATTTTCTCGCCTCTGTTAATTTTACCATAACCCAGAATTGCAGAGGATAATGCTTATGTGACAGTGAGCCCAGACTAAGTATAGATACATGGAGGATAGTATAGATACACTGGCATTTACTTTCCTTCTCGGACTGCGGATTGCAGTAGTTGTGACTACTAGCTATTGTAGTAGTGGGTGGTGTACCGCTTCATCCTGAAACTACAGATGATGCAGATAATGTGACAGCCAGTGCAAACCACGCTGGGCTCCTTTTATCTGAATAGCATGTTATAAAGACAAATGAAAAGCCAGCAGACCCCTGGTCACCCCCTGCTGTCCTGTCTGTCGCATTAAAAGTAGTCCACTTTGTTTTGAAGCAGCAGACATCAAGCTTAACATGGGCACCAGACCAGTTAGCTTGCTTCCTCTTGTACCAACCGAGGAGCCAAAAGACTCAGCTGCATGTAACAGTTGTTGGACCAGCTGATGCTGAAGCATGAACGACTGTGATACTCCGAATTCCAGCAACATATGACTTCCAGAAAAGCAATTATAGAAGCACTTCTGACACGAGCTCTCTTAAAGTGTTGAAGTTGACTTGTTCAGTGTTTCCAGTGCACCGTGTGGTGCAGCAGTTCATTCAGATCCCTGTCTGAGTGCAGCTGTAGCTGCTGCTTTATTTATAAGGTGGAATGGGAAATTACACAGTAAGCCAACTTGCATTCTTGTTCAAATGTAGACCTAAGGTTTACGTTGCGCTCGGCAGGTGCTAGTGTTAGGCATATCTGTGTTTTGCTGTTTGTGCAAAAAAAATATTTGTTACTTTGAAGTAAATCGTCTTGGATCTTTATTTTATTTATTATGTAAAATCCAAGATTTTTTATTTATTTTTATTTATTAATTAAAATCCAAGATTATTTTTATATTTATTATTTAATCAATAAAATCCAACATTTAAATATTTTTAACATTTAAATATTATCATTTATTAAATAAAATCCAATATTAAATTTTATTTATATTTTTATACATAAATTATTATTTATTATATTATTGTATAATATATATAATATTTATATATAATATTATAAATTATATTAATTACATTATAAATTATATTTATTTTATTTTTATATATTAAATTAAAAACTGGGATGATTTTTTTTTTTTCTAATGAATTTCTTTCTTCCTCTTTTCCTCTCTTTTAAGGTGAAGTTGTATTTCACTAAAACAGTAGAGGAGGCTTCAAACTCGGAGGCCAGCAACTCCACCTCGGTCACTCCGGATGTGAGCGACAATGAGCCGGATCACTACCGCTATTCCGACACCACCGATTCCGACCCGGAAAACGAACCGTTTGACGAGGAACAGCACACGCAAATCACGAAAGTCTGAACGCTTTTTACACGGACACCCACACACACTGACGCCCACACAAACATACGGGGACACACACACGTACACACACTGACACCCACACTTACACATACACAGATACTTACACACCTGGACAGTAAAAACAAGCAAAACCAACACCAGAGAAAAAAAAAGGAGAAAACTTGAAAATGTACTGAAGAGAAAAGGACCTTCCCGCCCTACCCCCACCACCCCAGCACCCCGACCGAACGATCCCAGGACAATTTGTGTCACGATTGTGTCAAACGCCATCGATAATAGAAGAAAGATATCCTGACCAATATGTTGTTTTATTATTGCTATGATTATTAATATTATTATTATTATTATTCGTGTGGATATTGACACCGTTGCCTGAGGTGGGTGGGAGGGTCCTGTAGCTACTCTGTATATATATAAAATCCCTTTTTTTTTTTGTGTCAAAGATGACGAAAACTAGGCAATCAGGCGAGGAGAGGAGAAGAGGGACAGAGAAATGACCACACTCATCTCTCCCTCTCCCTGTCTTCACCCAGGCCAGTGCTGCAATCACTCTCTCCCTCTCCTCCTCTCCCTCGCTCCCTCCTCTCTCCCTCCCTTCCTTTACTGTGAATGCTTCTCGTGCTGTCCGCAGGCGCCTATGACCTTTTTGACCCCGCCCCTCTTCCCCTGCGCTATGTATGCTGGGATACGTAGTTCCTTCAGGCTGTCGTACAGCAGCTACGGTGTGTCAGCGTTCTTAGTCCGGCCCCGCCCACTTCCTCCCTTTTCCTCCCACTCCCCCAGTGCCCGACCCCACCCCTCCCCCCACTGTGTATAACGTTAAATTATGCAGAAAAAAATGGCATCCCATGTAATTGTCAATGTTTTTTTTTATCCTAAGATAATAAAAAAAATATAATACACAAAACCGCAGGGAACCAGTGTTTGCAATAATGTTAACACTCAAACATTTAAAGGACAAAACTGGTGTGCATGTTATTGGAGTTAGTGTCCATGTTTAATAAATGCTATACGATGTGTTTTTATTAAAAACAAAGTGTCAGAAGTCTCTTAAACTTGTCCCTCAATGAAGTGGCTGAGCCTGTCATGCATGTAGTGTAAATATGGTTTATTGCCTCTTATGTCGAATCTCCAAGTGTTACTAGAATTCGTATTTCAATACGGCGGGGGGGTAGATTCAGCGGTTTTAAAATTTCGATTTTAGAGCCTTTTTTTTTAAACCTTGAAATCTGAATTCACCTTATTGCTGGTTTGGTTGTGGCCCTGGTCTCTCATAATACGCGCCGCACGACACATTGTCCCAAAAATCAACTAGCTGCACCCTGAAGGAGTCAGCCGACAGGAATGAAACTTGGTCGGTAGGTTCGACAGCGTGAGACACGCGAATGATTACGTGCATGTGATGTAAACAAGGGCGGACCTCATCGCTGTGTCTGACTGACCCTACAGCCTTGATTCCAGACATTCAGCGAGTAGTGGTGCCTCCATGGGTCGTCCGGTTAGAGCAGCACCATTGGCAGATGCTGCACAATGCAGGACTACACCCACACAGACCGTTACTACGACTGTCCTTAACACCACATCAACGTCACCAAAGACTGCAGTGGTGTCGTACCAGACTGCCATGGAGTGACCCAGAATGGCAGCGGGTCATCTTCAGTGACGAGTCCCGCTTTAGTCTTGGTGGAGACGCCCAACGAATCCGTGTGTGTGGAGGCACCGGGTCAGCGACACCAAGATGGCACGCTTTGTTGTCACATGTAGCAGAAGACCTGGTGTCCTGCTCCACCCTCCACCCCTACTGCACCATCTGCAGGAACTGTGTGAGGATGTTCAATTGCATGGGGATGGATTATCCCAGGACACCATTAGGAACCTCTACAGCTCCATACCGAGACGTCTGGTATGTTGGGTTAGCAAACACGGCGGCCCAACACCATACTGAGAGACAGACTTCTGTATGTGTATCTCAATAAATATTGATCATATCAGTCTAAATGTATCATCAGTTATTGATCCTGGTCACCTTTATCTTCCTTCCTAACAGCACCGCACTCCCACACCTCCTTCTGGGTGCAGCTGTTCTTCTGACTGCGTGTGTGCATCTGCGCCAGGTATACATGTCTACCAGTTTTAGGCCCTCTGCTTTTCTTTGTACATGTTCCCTGTAGTTGACGTCATTGGGAAACCTGATCAATTTCCATAGCTGTGATGACACACAATAGCACCATTCTCTTCCCTCCCACAAACGAGACTGACAGGTTTGTCAGGCGCGTGTCACATGTTCCCCATGCATATCACAGGCGAGAGGAACCCGAAGTACTGATCCTGGAACTTGGAGGAAGTATGAGATGAGCCTAACTCATGGAATCTGGGTGTGACCTCAGACTTGGAGCTGTATCCCGCATGTGTACACAGTAACTAGAGGAGCTCGTTGCACTCATATCACTAACGTTTGGTCTCGGGGCAACGCAGCCAGGCCGTGTTGATCACTGCGATGCTCCTCTTAATGGAATTCCCTAAGGAAAAACCAATCCGTCCTCGAGTATGTCCCAACACGTAAATGCACATAGCTCGGGACAGCAGGTTGCTGCAGATTGTTGCCGTATGGAGACCCGGAATTCGACATGGCTTATTTATTTACTTAGGTGTTTAGGTGAAAATCAAGGGAGCGCCGGATACGACATGGTGGGCTCCACATACATCAGTTGCCCGCTGGAGTTTTACCTAAACAGAAAACACCGCATCCTTCCAGATCCTCCATATGGCGCTGGAATCTGTCCATTTTCTATTTTTAAAAGCTTTTGATTTTTGTGTCCCTGTAAACTTTCATCAACATGTTACGTGTTGAACATCTGGTGATCGTCACCGTGGCACCAGCAGGTGGGGGAAAACTGCTAACCGATGAAATCATGTTTCAGCCCCCCACCCGGCCCACCAATCATCAAGGAAATCGGCTCCTACTGAGGATGATTGATAACAGTATGGCAGGGAAACGGCTTTGTCCTCGAAACGAAAGTGAACCCGAACGTGTTTGGTGTAGGTTTGTTTCCGTAGTGTCGGACTCGAGCTACGAGACTAATGAAGTTCAGAGACCCCCAATTAGCACTATGTAAACTCCCCAAATTACACAACTACACAATGGCCTCAGTATGGGTCGACGTGTTAAGTAGAGTCGTACGTTGGGGAATGCGGTTGCTGACACTGTGTAGCATACGGCCCTGGTCCGTTTGCTGGTCCTGGTCTGGGTCCACTTCCTGCTTCGCTGTGATCCTACATGATGTTGCACTTGCCCTGCTCTAACACTTTCAGTTTAGGAGTTTGGTGGTCCCAGATGGGGGTGATCCAGGACTGGGAGCTCCTGGTCGGTTATCGCTGGGAGTCGATCCCAGAACGAACCAATTCTTCAAATCCGAGTAGACTCCCAGGCTTCGGACATGATCCCAGTTAGCCCGCACACGTCTACACGTCTACGTACACACATTCCAACCAGCTGCTCTTCAGACTATTGCCAAGGTAAGCTCACCGGACCAAGAATGAGTCACCAGTGACTAAAGCGTACCTAATCGTAAAACGGCAATACCTCCATGAGCACCAGTACGAGCTGTGATTTGGTGGAGGCCTTCCCTGGCACAATTCCGAGGAGAATTCCCTGTAGACTGGGATTGTAGCTGGTAGACCCGTATGACCGTACGCTTCCATACACCTGCAGATTCAGCTACTTCCTTCACACTATGGTCTTTGGCAGGTAGATACTTTAGTACTGTTACTCCAGTGGAGGTCTAAAGGGAGGAGCTCCTACTGACACTGGAGGAGCATGGTACCTTGGAGGTCTCTACTTTAACTCAGGACCATGGTTTGTGTACTTTGTCCAAGTACATACGATATACCTTGTACGGGAAACTTTTGGTGCAGAGGAACAAAACTGACTTCACTAGAGAGGAAGCAGGTTTAGGTTCTCGGAGGCTCTCTAGAAATTCTGATCCAG
Organism: Prochilodus magdalenae; assembly: GCA_024036415.1. Classification (NCBI taxonomy): domain Eukaryota; kingdom Metazoa; phylum Chordata; class Actinopteri; order Characiformes; family Prochilodontidae; genus Prochilodus; species Prochilodus magdalenae. The sequence goes on along the minus strand of JAMWET010000170.1, from coordinate 18,008 downwards.
TTCTGGAGAGCACTAGCAGATAGCTTTGTTCACCATGGGTTCGTTTGGGGATGTATTCCATAATTCAGTCATTGGGTGTCTTTAGGTACATCCTGGATGAATCCATGAAGACAGATTTAGCTCCTTGTCCAGCGCTAAGACTGGACAAGGTCTGTTATTAGCTTAGCATAGCATAGCAGAGCATATCTGCTAACACAAAAGGCTAGGCTAGATGCTTGCTAACCTGTCAACGTTACATCGGTGAAGGTGAAGCTCCCTGGGTGAGTGGGCTTGCGTGTTTAAGGTGGTAGTTTGTGAACAAATAGGAAATTAGAACGTTGGGGAACCATTTTGCCAACTGTGCTAGAACACAGTCTACCACACTGAAACCATCCATGAAGTGAAACTCCCGCACACTAGGAGGTGGTGAGCACACTTGCCCAGAGTGGTGGGCAGCCCTATCCACAGCACCCAGGGAGCAGTGGGAGGTTAGGTGCCTTGCCCATGGACACTTCAGCCACATCCTGTTGGCTCAGTGAATTGAACCAACAGCTATCGGGTCATGAGGCCAGTTCCCTAACCTCCAGCCCACGACTACCCAGTGAAACAACAGTGGAGGTAGCTACTCCATATTGCAGCATTGATGATATATGGAGCTCAGTTTTCCAGCTTGGCCTGCTTCCGATCTGAAAGCATTCGGAAAAGCTTACGGCGAGCTAGCGCTCGTTTGGTTGCTGCATGCTTATAGAGGCCTCTTGAAAGCCTCTACAGTTGAGTTAGAGCTGTTGGGTTCGTGCTCCATTTATTTCGAGGCGCAGATGGCGGCGATAGCGGCCCACCGTAACGCAGGGCTGGGAAATCACGCGAAAGCTTGAGGTTTGATCAGGAGTCTTGCAACATCGTGTCGGCATATTACTGACATCATACACGAACAGAACCTCAGAGCTTCCTGTTCTGTGGGTGCCAAAATAATGTCACGGGTTAACTGCTGGGAAATTCCGGCTTCAGTGGGAATAATCCGACTACGAAAACAACATTAGCACGACGAGCTCGGTTCTTTCACTGTAAAGGTGGTGGTGGGGGGGGGGGGGTGGAGGTGTGGTGGGGGAGGAGGTGTTGAGGGGGGGCAAACTCGGCTACAACGAAAACAGTGTCATATTAATCACTCAGTCGTTACAGCGTCACAACTGGCCAACATCAGCCGCTGGTACCCTGCAGGCCTGCAACAATGCAAGAAGTCTTGGAGTGATTCTGGATGGCCAGTTATCGTTCTCGGCTCATATAGCGAACCTGACTCGGTCATGCAGATTCCTCCTCTACAACATCCGGAGGATTTGACCCTTCCTTTCTCAGGAAGCCACCCAGCTGCTGGTCCAGTCTCTGGTCATTTCAAGGCTAGACTACTGCAACTCGCTCCTGGCTGGTCTTCCTCTGCGGGCCATCAGGCCCTTGCAACTTGTCCAGAACGCTGCAGCCCCTCTCATCTTCAACCTTCCGAAGTTCACCCACGTCACTCCACTGCTGCGCTCCCTCCACTGGCTCCCTGTCGTTGCCCGCATCAGATTCAAAACTCTGATGCTGGCCTACAAAGCCAAGAATGGACCAGCGCCTCTCTACCTTATGGCAATGGTGAAGAGTCAAGCTGTACCTCGAGCCCTTCGTGCCTTAAGTACAGCTCGTCTCGAACCACCATCCCTGAGGACACATAGAAGACAAGTGTCCAGACTCTTCTCTGTCCTGGCTCCCAGATGGTGGAATGAACTCCCACTGGGCGTCAGAACAGCGGAGTCTCTCGCGGTCTTCAAACGCAGACTGAAGACCCGTCTCTTCGCTCCTCCCTATAAAGCACTTAAGGCGAGTGAGCTCTAGTAGAGGTGTAAATAGTGTTAATCGTGTGGCAATTTAAATGATCTTGTTGTACTGACACTTCTGTACTTTGTCAACGTGTATTGTGTTGCACTTATAATGGACCTTTCTCTAGGTACAGCACTGGGCCCCATGTTCGGGCAGTGTTGAGCTCGTTCTTTGAGTTTAGGCTCTAAACTTCCTACTAGCTGGAATATTATCCAACAGATCACTAAGCCCGGTTGTAAGTCGCTCTGGATAAGAGCGTCTGCTAAATGCCTTAAATGTAAATGTAAATGTAAACATCACTGGTGGCTTCTCTTTCTTCTTCTTCTTCTCATCCTCCTTCTTCTCCTTCTTCTGCTTCTTCTTCTTCTTCTTCTCATTCTTCTCCTCCTTCTTCTCCTCCTTCTTCTCCTTCTTCTTCTTCTTCTTCTTCTTCTTCTCATTCTTCTCCTCCTTCTTCTCCTCCTTCTTCTCCTCCTTCTTCTCCTTCTTCTTCTTCTTCTTCTTCTTCTTCTTCTGCTTCTTCTTCTCTTCCTCCTTCTTCTCATTCTTCTCCTTTTTCTCCTCATTCTTCTTCTTCTTCCTCTCCTTCTTCTTCTTCTTCTTCTTCTTCTTCTCCTTCTTCCTCTCCTTCTCCTTCTTCTTTTTCTTTTTTTCTTCTTCTTCTTCTCCTTCTTCTTCTCCTCCTCCTTCTCATTCTTCTTCTTGTCCTTCTTCCTCTCCTACTTCTCCTTCTCTTCTTCTCCCTGTACTTCTTCCTATACTTCAGACTTGTGATTGGTTAGGAAATGCTTATGGAAGCGTTACCCAAGATGAGGACCCAGTGGACCACCCTGGTGGAATACATCATCATATCAACCACCTGGGATACCATACCAACAGCCCAGCAACACCATAGCAAATGCGTAGCTTATCTTAGCATCAACCAGTGACGCTATAGCAACCGATGAGCAACACTTTAGCAACCACCTGGGACATCCTGGAAACCACCTCTAATACCATCCGCCTATGTATAGGTGTTTTGAGGTCCGCCACCTCGTTGTTTATTAAGTCGCGTTTCCCAGTTCGGGATAACGTTTGCTGAGCGTGATTTTGATGCTGGACGTAGCCTTGGAAGACTAAGTGCCTTGGAAGACGGTAAACTGTGACCATAAGTGACCATAAGTAAAACACAATAGGCTGTGGCACCAAAGTGATGACTGATCAGCATTAACAGCCCAAAGTAAACATTCCCTCCACCATTACACCACCTCCACCAGCCGGGACCGTTCACTCAAGGCAGCTTGGGCCCATGAATTCATGATGTTGGTGCCAAATTCAGGCTGTACCATCTGTGTGGCTCATCAGAACAGAGCTTTATCAGACCAGGCTACGGTCTTCCAGTCTCACCTGTCCTGATTTGGCGAGCCCGTGTCCACTGTAGTGAAAACTGACGTGGTCTCCTGCTGTCGTAGCCCATCCGCTGCGAGGCCAGACGTGTTTTGCATACAGAGATGCCTTTTCTACTGCTTGATTATCTGAGTTACCGTGGCCTTTCCATCAGCTTGAAGTAGTCTGGCCATTCTCCGCTGACCTCTCCCTCTCTACAGCCGGCCATGTGTGAAAATCCCAGGAGGTCAGCTGAGGTCAGCTCGTCTGCCACCAACAACCATATCACCATCCAGATCCCCGAGGTCACATTCCCCCCAGGCTGATGGCTGACGTGAACATCACATGGTTCAAAGACAGACGGGAAAATGAACAGTCAAACAAGCAAACATGTCTCGAGTGCTCAGCTACGTTCAGGGTCAGGATTGTTTTCCTAGTGTTGCAGCTCGGAGTGGAACGCGTGCTGCTCTTTTCCGAGGAGCTGGCTGAGCTGAAGCTGTTGAGGATGTGTCGTATTTCCAGTCGTGATCTATTGTTGACTGCCCTGGCTGAAAATAAAGATTTCTCAGGCCAATTTGGACCGTTCTGACTTCATTTCCTGAGAGCATAAGTATTTTAAGGAAGTTGGAACAGCGGCGGACTTCTCTTTTAAGAACAGTCTCGGCCTGAAGTGCGCAGCCAGCGGAGACCCTCAGCTGGAAATCCTTCTTAATGCAGGATTGATGTGCGTCCAGCCCTCGGGGTGCAGCCTCTCGAGTGTCTTTCCCAGATGAAGTTCAAAGCCCTGGCAGTAAACGAGCTAGCCGAGATGGCTTAGCATTAGCATCTGCCTTATATGAACAGTGCTGTGTATAAGTCAGAGACCACCCGCACTCCTCTATGTGTCTTTTATTCATCCCTCTTTCCTTCCAGAGTCTCCCAATAATCTTTTGACCCCACACAAACCCTCACCAAACTTCATGTACTCACTGAAGGCCGGTGCCCAATCTCTAATGCACAGCTATAAGGACCCGTACTCCTCTATGAGTTGTTTATTCATCCCTTGTTCCTCCCATAGACTCCCATTCATTTTGAGCAACACCTAGCCAACACTTAGCAAACCGCTAACAACCTCTTACTAAACAACCACTTACACGATAGCACCACCTAGCAACACCTTAGCAACCACTGCACATCACTGCACCTGCCTAGTAGCATCATAGCAACAACCTGGGATACCCCAGCAAATGTCCAGCAATGCATTTGCAACCACCTGGGACATCCTGGAAACCACTTTTGCAACACCGAGATGACCTAGCATTAGCATCTGCCTTATATGAACAGTGCTGTGTATAAGTCAGAGACCACCCGCACTCCTCTATGTGTCGTTTGTTCATCCCTCTTTCCTCCCAGAGTCTCCCAATAATCTTTTGACCCCACACAAACCCCCACCAAACTTCATGTACTCACTGAAGGCCGGTGCCCAATCTCTAATGCACAGCTATAAGGACCCGTACTCATCTATGTGTTGTTTATTCATCCCTTGTTTCTCCCATAGACTCCCATTCATTTTGAGCAACACCTAGCCAACACTTAGCAAACCACTAACGACCTCTTACCAAACAACCACTCACACGATAGCACCACCTAGCAACACCTTAGCAACCACCGCACATCACTGCACCTGCCTAGTAGCATCATAGCAACAACCTGGGATACTACAGGAAATGTCCAGCAATGCATTTGCAACCCCCTGGGACATCCTGGAAACCACCCCGCAACACCAAGATGACCTAGCATTAGCATCTGCCTTATATGAACAGTGCTGTGTTTAAGTCAGAGACCACCCGCACTCCTCTATGTGTCGTTTGTTCATCCCTCTTTCCTCCCAGAGTCTCCCAATAATCTTTTGACCCCACACAAACCCCCACCAAACTTCATGTACTCACTGAAGGCCGGTGCCCAATCTCTAATGCACAGCTATAAGGCGCCGCTATCGTCTATGTGTTGTTTATTCATCCCTTGTTCCTCTTATAGACTCCCATTCATTTTGAGCAACACCTAGCCAACACTTAGCAAACCACTAACGACCTCTTACTAAACAACCACTCACACGATAGCACCACCTAGCAACACCTTAGCAACCACTGCACATCACTGCACCTGCCTAGAAGCATCATAGCAACAACCTGGGATACCATAGCAAATGTCCAGCAATGCATTTGCAACCACCTGGGACATCCTGGAAACCACTTTTGCAACACCGAGATGACCTATCATTAGCATCTGCCTTATATGAACAGTGCTGTGTTTAAGTCAGAGACCACCCGCACTCCTCTATGTGTCGTTTATTCATCCATCTTTCCTCCCAGAGTCCCCCAATAATCTTTTGCCCCCACACAAACCCCCACCGAACTTCATGTACTCACTGAAGGCCAGTGCTCAATCTCTAATGCACAGCTATAAGGACCCGTACTCATCTATGTGTTGTTTATTCATCCCTTGTTCCTCCCATAGACTCCCATTCATTTTCAGCAACACTTAGCCAACACTTAGCAAACCGCTAACAACCTCTTACCAAACAACCACTCACATGATAGCAACACCTTAGCAACAACTTGGGACATCTCTGCACCCGCCTAGTAGCACCATAGCAACAACGTAGGATACCATAGCAAATGTCCAGCAATGCATTTGCAACCACCTGGGACATCCTGGAAACCACTTTTGCAACACCGAGATGACCTATCATTAGCATCTGCCTTATATGAACAGTGCTGTGTTTAAGTCAGAGACCACCCGCACTCCTCTATGTGTCGTTTATTCATCCCTCTTTCCTCCCAGAGTCTCCCAATAATCTTTTGCCCCCACACAAACCCCCACCAAACTTCATGTACTCACTGAGGGCCGGTGCCCAATCTCTAATGCACAGCTGTAAGGACCCGTACTCATCTATGTGTTGTTTATTCATCCCTTGTTCCTCCCATAGACTCCCATTCATTTTCAGCAACACCTAGCCAACACTTAGCAAACCGCTAACAACCTCTTACTAAACAACCACTTACACGATAGCACCACCTAGCAACACTTTAGCAACCACTGCACATCACTGCACCTGCCTAGAAGCATCATAGCAACAACGTGGGATACCACAGCAAATGTCCAGCAATGCATTTGCAACCACCTGGGACATCTTGGAAGCCACCTCGCAACACCGAGATGACCTATCATTAGCATCTGCCTTATATGAACAGTGCTGTGTTTAAGTCAGAGACCACCCGCTCTCCTCTATGTGTCGTTTGTTCATCCATCTTTCCTCCCAGAGTCCCCCAATAATCTTTTGCCCCCACACAAACCCCGACCAAACTTCATGTACTCACTAAAGGCCGGTGCCCAATCTCTAATGCACAGCTATAAGGACCCATACTCATCTATGTGTTACTTTTCATCCCTTGTTCCTCCCATAGACTCCAATTCATTTTGAGCAACACTTAGCCAACACTTAGCAAACCGCTAACAACCTCTTACCAAACAACCACTCACATGATAGCAACACCTTAGCAACAACTTCGGACATCTCTGCACCCGCCTAGTAGCACCATAGCAACAACGTGGGATACCATAGCAAATGTCCAGCAATGCATTTGCAACCACCTGGGACATCCTGGAAACCACTTTTGCAACACCAAGATGACCTAGCATTAGCATCTGCCTTATATGAACAGTGCTGTGTATAAGTCAGAGACCACCTGCACTCTTCTATGTGTCTTTTATTCATCCCTCTTTCTTCCCAGAGTCTCCCAATAATTTTTTGCCCCCACACAAACCCTGTTGTTTCCTTTGACCAACAGTCACCAAACTTCATGTGGGTACTAAAGTGCCCAATCTCTAATGCACAGCTATAAGGACCTGCACTCCTCTATGTGTCATTTTTTCATCCCTTGTTCCCCCATAGACCCCCATTCATTTTGAGCAACACCTAGCCAACTGCTAACGACCTCTTACTAAACAACCACTTACCCGATAGCACCACCTAGCAACACCTTAGCAACAACCTGGGACACCACTGCACCCGCGTTGTAGCATCATAGCAACAACCTGGGATACCCCAGCAAATGTCCAGCAACGCATTTGCAACCACCTGGGACATCCTGGAAGCCACCTCGCAACGCCGAGATGACCTAGCATTAGCATCTGCCTTATATGAACAGTGCTGTGTATAAGTCAGAGACCACCCGCACTCCTCTATGTGTCGTTTATTCATCCATCTTTCCTCCCAGAGTCCCCCAATAATCTTTTGCCCCCACACAAACCCCCACCGAACTTCATGTACTCACTGAAGGCCAGTGCTCAATCTCTAATGCACAGCTATAAGGACCCGTACTCATCTATGTGTTGTTTATTCATCCCTTGTTCCTCCCATAGACTCCCATTCATTTTGAGCAACACTTAGCCAACACTTAGCAAACCGCTAACAACCTCTTACCAAACAACCACTCACATGATAGCAACACCTTAGCAACAACTTGGGACATCTCTGCACCCGCCTAGTAGCACCATAGCAACAACGTAGGATACCATAGCAAATGTCCAGCAATGCATTTGCAACCACCTGGGACATCCTGGAAACCACTTTTGCAACACCGAGATGACCTAGCATTAGCATCTGCCTTATATGAACAGTGCTGTGTATAAGTCAGAGACCACCCGTAGAGCTGCAGTCCAAACGGCTACCTGCAGATGTTCTCAGATCTGAAGAGGGGTGGGGCTTGATGTTCTCCTCAGTTTTGGGGGTCTATGAGGTCTTGTTGGTCTGTAGTTGGGTCATAGGTTCGTATGCAAGTGGATGATCTCTTCAAGAATGTCTCCAGAAATGACCTAATGGGGAATTTGAGGATATGACTGGTGGTCTCGGACTTCTGCACATTCATTCATTCATTCATTCGTCTTCTAACCTGCTTATCCACTAGGTGGCAGCAAGCACTGGAGCCTATCCCAGCGCCCCATTGGGCGGACGCTAGGAAACACCCCAGACAGGCCACCAGTCCATCACAGGCCAGACATCTGCACATTACTACGTGTGCAGAGCACATACGGAAGACCAGCCGGGCTTTCGGATGGTGACGTGCGGTGGAGTGAACGCCGCGCTGCCTGATTGCACTGCGGTAAGTGGGCTGCGCGCTTTGAGCAGTTCCATTTGCTTCCATTGCATGCGAGCAGCGAGCTCCTGCGGGACATCACTGTGACACGAACGGCCTTGACCAAAATAGGAACGTGACGCGAGATGTAGCTTCGGTTCCAGTTGTGTGTTCTAGCAGTTGAGTAATTACGTCTCTAATCATGACTGCCTGCCTGAGGCCCTCTTTAGTAACAGGATTAGAGAGATCAGAGGCCAAGGAGGTGCATATTAACGACATAAAACACAGAGGAGGGCAGAGCTACCTAATCCCCCCTCCCTCACCCCATCCTCACGTGCTTCTTTCTCTTTTCTATATCTGTCCTTTTAGTTCCTCTCCATCTCTCACCTTCAGCCTGTCTCTCATGTTCTCTCTCTTACTTTCTCTCTCTCTCTCTCCCTCTTTCTCTCCCTCTCGCAAGATAGAGACATCAAAGCACAGTTCCCACACTAATGATGGAGACGAGAACCATTCTGCTCCTCTGTAATTGGTCGCCCATCGGGGAGCCATGGAAACGAACTCTGAATAACCAATGAGCTGGATCTCTTTTTCATGAATATGGTTTTCATTTCCTCCAGGAAGAGGCTCCGACGTTAGAGTCCGATTGCCCAGAAGTCCAGACCTCCATACTTTAAATACAATGTTCTACATACATAGTATGTACTACTGTGTGGCTATGGGGTTTCTACCATCTGGGTATATCTGAAATGGCCTAGGAGGAGTTTTAGTGCACAATCTGGCAACCTCGATCTATTGTTGTTCAACTGTTGAGATGGTGGTTCTCTGTTCTAGACACTTAGACTTGTTTACATTGTGTAGTGATAGGAACCAGGGGTCACACTGTACGTTAACATAGATGGGCAATACTTACTACACATACAGAAGTCTGTCTCTCAGTATGGTGTTGGGCTGCCATGTTTGCTAACCCAACATGCCAGACGTCTCGGCATGGAGCTGTAGAGGTTCCTAATGGTGTCCTGTGATAATCCATCCCATGCAGCTTGAACATCCTCACACAGTTCCTGCAGATGGTGCGGTAGGGGTGAAGGTGGAGTGACACCAGGTCTTCTGGACGTGTGACAACAAACCGTTCATCTTGGTGCTGACCACGGTGCCTCCACACATGGGTTCGTTGGGTGTCTCCACCAAGACTAAAGCGGGACTCGTCACTGAAGATGACCCGCTGCCATTCTGAGTCACTCCATGACCGTCTGGTACGACACCATTACAGTCTATGGTGACGTTGACATGGTGTTAAGGATCGTCGTTGTGATGTAGTCAGTCTGGGTGCATGTAGTCTTGCGTGGTGCAGCCATCTGCCAATAGTGCTGGCACTAACTCATGGTGGACATCAACGCTCGCTGGATGTCTGGAATCGTAGCTGTTGGGTCAGCCAGGTACAGCGATAAGGCCCGTCCTTGCTGATGTCTCATGCACACCATGTCAAACCTCCCCACCAAGTTTTATCCCTGTCGGTTGACTCCTTCTGGGTGCAGCTACTAGTGCAGCTGCTCTGGAGAAACGTGCAGGCCTGAGCTGTTCCTGATGATGATGGGAGTCAGATGTCTGAAAAGCTTAAGATGTATATCACAAAGACGTTTTTCTAAATTAACAATAGCTTTGTGATAGTTTGATATGGAGGCCCTGAGGTAGGGGTGAACAAGGCGCTGTACGTGTGCTTCTTCTACTGCCCCCTTGTGGCTCCATAGCAAAATTAGATTTTCAGGCCATAATAAAATAATCCTGCTCGGCAGTAGAATAGCACTTTGCTGAGGGTTCTCATGCCAGCAGGCTAACAACAAATAGCTTTAACTGCCGGAATTAATAAACCAATGCTAATTCACTGACTCTAGCTAATGAAATGGCAAAGAAGAGAAAGATACAAGACGACCATGGAGGGTTTAGAGTCAGCTTCACTCGGATCTATATATGCTGGTTTCCCGATATGCCTAACCTCCAAGAAGTCAAACATTGAAACATTGCAGGACCTGCCGGACATGTGGAAAACGTGGCTACCGCTGAGTTTAAGCTCAAAGCGGAGCATAGTAGATCTGTGTTATCATTTCCACATTCAATTTTATCTTATGCTAGAACAATAACACATACGGAGACGTAGTATTGAAACATCACACCAGTGAAAAAGGCTAAATGGTG
>JAMWET010000170.1:0-2500 GCA_024036415.1 Prochilodus magdalenae | reverse complement strand
CACACACACTGGCACACACACACACTGGCACACACACAGGGCTACATGCTCACACACACACACACAGTGGCACACACACATGGCTACATGCTCACACACACACACACACACAGGGCTACATGCTCGCTCACACACACACACACACACACACACAGTGGCACACACACAGGGCTACATGCTCACACACACACAGTGGCACACACACAGGGCTACATGCTCACACACACACACACACACACAGGGCTACATGCTCACACACACACAGTGGCACACACACAGGGCTACATGCTCACACACACACACAGTGGCACACACACACACACTGGCACACACACAGGGCTACATGCTCACACACACACACACAGGGCTATATGCTCACACACACACACTGGCACACACACAGGGCTACATGCTCACACACACACACACACACACTGGCACACACACAGGGCTATATGCTCACACACACACACACTGGCACACACACACACTGGCACACACACAGGGCTACATGCTCACACACACACACACACTGGCACACACACAGGGCTACATGCTCACACACACACACACAGTGGCACACACACATGGCTACATGCTCACACACACACACACACACACACAGGGCTACATGCTCGCTCACACACACACACACACACACACACACACAGGGCTACATGCTCACACACACACAGTGGCACACACACAGGGCTACATGCTCACACACACACACACACAGTGGCACACACACAGGGCTACATGCTCACACACACACACACACTGGCACACACACAGGGCTACATGCTCACACACACACACACACAGGGCTATATGCTCACACACACACACTGGCACACACACAGGGCTACATGCTCACACACACACACACACACACTGGCACACACACAGGGCTATATGCTCACACACACACACTGGCACACACACACACTGGCACACACACAGGGCTACATGCTCACACACACACACACACTGGCACACACACAGGGCTACATGCTCACACACACACACACAGTGGCACACACACATGGCTACATGCTCACACACACACACACACACACACACACACACACACACACACAGGGCTACATGCTCACACACACACAGTGGCACACACACAGGGCTACATGCTCACACACACACACAGTGGCACACACACAGGGCTACATGCTCACACACACACATACACACAGTGGCACACACATACACACTGGCACACACACACACACACACATACACTGGCACACACACAGGGCTACATGCTCACACACACACACACACAGTGGCACACACAAAGGGAAGTGAAAAAGGGGTTAGCAGTGGCTTAAAGCAGACCCCAGATTATCAGAGCTTCTGGAAAAAAAGAAGTGTGACCCACGTCAACATACACACACTCATCCTCAAAAGAACAGCTGCACCCAGAAGGAGGTGTGGGACTGTGGTGCTGTTGGGCAGGAAGATAAAGGTCACCAGGATCAATAACTGATGATAAATTTAGACTGATATGATCAATATTTATTGAGCTACTCATACAGAAGTCTGTCTCTCAGTATGGTGGTGTCGGGCCATTGCTAACCCAACATGCCAGACGTCTCGGTATGGAGGTGTAGAGGTTCCTAATGGTGTCCTGTGATAATCCATCCCATGCAGCTTGAATATCCTTACACAGTTCCTGCAGATGGTGCGGTAGGGGTGGAGGTGGAGGGACACCAGGCCTTCTGTGACAACAAGCCGTTCATCTTGGTGCTGAACACGGTGCTCCACACACGGGCGTCTCCACCAAGACTAAAGCGGGACTCGTCACTGAAGATGACCTGCTGCCATTCCGAGTCACTCCATGACAGTCTGGTACGACACTGGCGCTGACGTGGTGTTAAGGACGTTCGTTGTAACAGAGTGTGTGCATGTAGTCCTGCGTCGCCAATGGTGCTATAACTTACAGGATGACTCATGGAGGCTTCACTGCTCGCTGATTGTCTGCAATCGTGGCTGTTGGGTCAGTCAGGTGCAGTCATAAGGCCCGTCCTTGCTTACATCAGCTAATTTTGATATTTATGGCTCAAACTTGAAGATCTTTGATTATACCAAGGAACCCGGGACCCTTCAAGCTTCAAGTACAGCTTGGATCGGCTCACGACCCTTCAAGACGCCATCAGAGCTCTTCACTGTGCCGGCACCCATGTGGTAGACTGAGCTTTCCCTCCCAGTCTTCAAGACCCATCTCTTTGTGAAGCACTTAAGCGAGCACTAATCTAAGTGCTTATTGAAATGCATTGACGTGTTATGCTGTGTCTTAATTCTTTCTGTCTAGGCATCAGCACTTTTTGCGGCAGCGTCTGAGCTCAAGGGGAGTTTGGATTTCAGAGCTTTTTCAGATATGCTTTTTTCCAGCTCGCCAGTCGTGAGTGAACTGGCTATACCTTTGTACTTAAGCATGTATTTCCTACTATGGGACAAAATGAAACGTCATTAGACAGAAATG